>CM064572.1:11932747-12037747 GCA_032716605.1 Paralithodes platypus
TAGTGTGTGTATGAGTATGTGTACGCACATTATGTGCTAGCTGTGTGTTAGTGTGTGTATGAGTGTGTGTACGCACATTATGTGCTAGATGTGTGTTAGTGTGTGTATGAGTACGTGTACACACATTATGTGCTAGCCGTGTGTATGAGTGTGTGTACGCACATTATGTGCTAGCTGTGTGTTAGTGTGTGTATGAGTGCGTGTACGCACATTATGTGCTAGCTGTGTATTACTGTGTGTATGAGTGCGTGTACGCACATTATGTGCTAGCTGTGTGTTAGTGTGTGTATGAGTGCATGTAAGCACATTATGTGCTAGCTGTGTGTTAGTGTGTGTATGAGTGTGTATACGCACATTATGTGCTAGCTGTGTATGAGTGTGTATGCACATTATGTGCTAGCTGTGTATGAGTGTGTGTACGCACATTATGTGCCAGCTGTGTGTTAGTGTGTGTATGAGTGAGTGTACACACATTATGTGTTAGTGTGTGTATGAGTATGTGTATGCACATTATGTGCTAGATGTGTGTTAGTGTGTGCATGAGTGCGTGTAAGCACATTATGTGCTAGCTGTGTGTTAGTGTGTGTATGAGTGCGTGTACGCACATTATGTGCTAGCTGTGTGTTAGTGTGTGTATGAGTGTGTATACACACATTATGTGCTAGCTGTGTATGAGTGTGTATATGCACATTATGTGCTAGCTGTGTGTTAGTGTGTATATGAATGTGTGTATGCACATTATGTGCTAGCTGTGTGTTAGTGTGTGCATGAGTGTGTGTACGCACATTATGTGCCAGCTGTGTGTTAGTGTGTGTATGAGTGTGTGTACGCACATTATGTGCTAGATGTGTGTATAAGTGTGTGTACGCACATTATGTTTTAGTGTGTTTAAGCACATTATGTGCTAGCTGTGTGTTAGTGTGTGTACGCACATTATGTGCTAGCTGTGTGTTAGTGTGTGTATGAGTGTGTGTACACACATTATGTGTTAGTGTGTGTAAGCACATTATGTGCTTGATTGATCCTCCCCCCCCCCCCCACTCTCTCTCTCTCTCTCTCAGTAGAATCCGAGTGAGAGCCTGTTTATTGTGGAGTGCCTCAGGGATCAGTCTTGCGCCACTTTTATTTCTTATCTATATACAGTATATGACATTTATGTAGGACTAAATATCACTATTTCAAAGTTCGCTGATGTCACAGAGATAGGAAATTCAGTATTAACCAAATGAGACAGAAATATGCTGAAATCTGATTTAAACAGAATAGTTGAGTAGTCAGAAATATGACAGATGTCATTCACTATTGAGAAATCCCATGGCTTAGGAATAGGTATTACAAACAAAGCATATGAATACAAGATGAAAAGCCAGCCAATCAAAACAAGTGCATTAGTCAAAGACATCGAGGTTCTAATATCCGACAACTTTAAAGAAACTCATATCCATGTGCAGCAGTTGCAAAAAAGGCCAGTAGAGCTTTGGGAAATATTTAGAGGACTTTTACTTATAGAAATTAAAACATTATAGTACCTGTATTTACAAACATAGTAAGGCTTCATCGTGAATGTGGCGTGCAATTTTGGTCACCTTATCTGAACAAGGAAATTGTTGGGACCTTAGAGCAACAAATAGTATTGAGATATAATATAACGATTATGAAAATGGAGCATAAATATTACTTGAAAATTACCTTATCATTTGATGTTATTTTGATAGTCAAGTAGATCTTAAATACATAATATGGGCCCAGTGATTACAGTATACTATATAATAATCTTAGCTGTTAGGTAGAGCATAGAAGCTTATTGAAGGCTGGATGGCTGTGATTAATGATGATTAATTTAGTCCATGAGCCAGGCCAGATATCGGTACCACCTGGGGTGACTAAACACGAATGGTACTAAAATGTTTATAGAGTGACTGTAAGTACATTAAGATATGATAGCCTTCTCGCACTGGTAGCTTAGTCTAATTTTTTTGATGCAATAGGGGCGCTACCCAAAAATAAAGATTTTTAGCGTGACGCTCGGCGTTTTCCTCATTTTCTTTAAAATCCATCACACAATCATCGCGAAACTTTGAACACCTATGTAGAATTATATTCTCTACCAGAGTTGTTCCTAGGTATTTTTCAAATTTCCTCATATTTCGGAATATACTCTATATTTTGGGTATTTTCCTCTAAATCTAGAATAAATCCTTAAATATGGGGAACATTGAAAAATATATTCTAACAGCTCTTGTAGCTTATTTGATTCTCTACAAGAATTATTCCGATGTGTATTTGAAGTTTCTCCATATTTAGGGGTTTATTTCATATTTGGGGATTTTTTGTTATATTTTGGGGATAATTTATTATTGGAAGGAGCAAACATATGTAGAGTGGTTTCCATGTAATGTGTTTGTTTGTTCATGGTTTAATGGTGATATTTTTTGCAGGTGTGTGTCGACTGTTTGACGGCAGGATGGAACCATCTGCGAGGAAGAGAGCACGGATCGACTGTATCATCCACTGCTCTGATGATGACAGCGATGCTCTGGTGTCACCACAGGATTTGGACTCCTGGAACACATTGCTCAGGGCTGCAGAAATCAGGCAGCATGATCCAGTCCTGGAAGCAGCCAAGGGCCTTGAAGAAGGAGGAATACCACACATACATTATCACCGTAAATGTCGTAGTCTCTTTACAATGAAGAAGTCACTGGATTCTATCCTTGCCAAGGGTGTCAAGATAGAATCAGCAAGCGTCGACCCCAGGAGGAGGGCATCAAGGGATGCCCCTAGTACTAGCAGGGTGTATGCCAAAGTATGTATCTTCTGCGAGAAGTCAAGCAAGTACATAAAAACAACAAAGACAAGGGAGCCACTCATACAGTGTGTTGAGCTACGAGCAGATGAGAAGATTCGCAGAGCAGCAATAAGGAAACTCAACCAGAGAATCCTTGGTTTAGTTAGCAGAGACCTTGTTGCTGCAGAGGGTCACTACCACAAGTCGTGCTACAAACTCTTCACAAAAGATGATTTCCCAGCGGCCGCCAGGTCGGGTGCAGGTGAAAATCAGGAAGAAAGCGAGGAAGCACGCTACGAAGAGGTTGAGACAGAAGCCCTCGAGGAACTCTGCTTGTATATAAGGACCAAATTATTCCCCAACCCAGAGGTACTGCCTATGACAAACCTCACATCTAGGCTTGAGAGATCCATGATGTCCCGTGGTATTATCCAACTGAAACCAGCGACAAAGAAACATGTTCGCCGAAAGATTGAAACCGAGTTTGGAGAATCACTACGCTTTGTCCCAGATGAGAAAGGAAAGCTTCTAATCTATCCACGCAGCCTCTCAATGGACGACCTTGCCCGGCAAGCACACAAAATGGCAAAAGACCTGCAAGAAGCAAGAGCAGCTAACTCTGAAGATGTCTTAACCAAAGCAGGAATGCAGCTGAGGAATGAGATCAATAAACAAGATGTGAGTCAGCCATGGCCTCCCGATACAGATCAGAATGTCATTCCTGCAGCAGTCACTCAATTCCTGCACACCCTGCTGACAGGAGAGTGTGAGTGTGAAACTCCCTCTGAAAGAGCTCAACGTCTTGCCACTTCCTTTGGCAGTGACTTGGTCTTTGCTGTTACCAGTGGCAAGACAAAACCACCCAAGCACGTACTGCTGACCAATGCTGTAAAGTCTTTGACAGGAAACACAGAACTGATCCGAACTCTGAATCGTCTTGGTCACTGTGTGTCTTACTCAATGTTTGAGGAGATCGATACAGCCCTTTGTATCCAGAAGCTGGAATGCTCAAAGGATGACATTCCACTGCCAGCAAACATCTACCCTGGTGTGTTCACAACCCTGGCCTGGGATAACATTGACCGACTTGAAGAGACCCTAAGTGGAGCAGGTACTTCTCATAGAGTCAATGGCATTGCTGTCCAGTCCAAGGTTGCAGGCTCTGTGCCAGAGAAAGTCCTGCCAGAGATTACCAAGTCCAAGATAAGAAGCATCACTCAGACATCATCAATGCTGCCAATATACAATGTTGGGCAGCGGGCAGGGCCACCTAGGATTGAGACTGCGTATGTCGACACTACCAAGGAAGTCCAGGATTCAAAGACAAAGAACCATATCTGGCTTCTTACTCGAATGTCAGACCATGAGGACCAGTCCATCAGCAGTTGGACTGGGTTCAACATCAAAATGCGCAGAGACATTGCAGTGGTTCAGGACACTGTAAGCTACCTGCCCACTATCAATGCTCCCGCAACAGAAATGTCCACCGTTAATGAAATCTTGGAACAAACGCATGCTATCATGCAGTCCTTACAGCTTAACAAGATTGTGTGCGTGTTTGATCAAGCACTCTATGCCAAAGCTGCCGAAGTTATCTGGAAACAAGAGAAGTTCAAGAACATTATCATCAGGATGGGCAATCTGTAATCTCATCTCCACCATAGGAAAGAGGTTTCAAGATGCAGGTCTTAGAGATCTGTGTGTGGAATCAGGTATCATCGCAGAAGGATCAGTGTCAGGAGTGATGAACGGCAAGAGGTACAACAGAGCAGTGAGACTACACAAGCTCGTGTATGAAGCACTGATGAGGCTTGCATGGAAAGGCTTCCTTTCATGGCTAGAAGAAAACCATTCAAGGGACATACACCATCTAGATGAAACACTGAAGGACATCAACAGCTTTCACAGCAATGTGTCTCAGGGACTCTTTCAAGAGCTGATGGAGAGTGAATCATGCACACATATCATGAAGCTTTTCCAAGTTTATCTTGAGACCCTCAGAGATGAACACAACCTCTCAGCATTCTGGATGTCATACCTGGACATGGTTGAGATCATGCTGGACTTAATTCGAGCCTCCAGAGAAGGCAACTGGATGCTCCACCTAGGAGCAATCCGACAGATGATACCGTGGTGTTTTGCCTATGACAAAGTGAACTATGCCCGGTTCCTAACCTACTACTATGCCTTGATGTCTCGACTGCCCATTGAACACCCAGAGGTCCATGAACACTTCATGCAAGGTGGCTTTTCGGTCCAGATCGGTAGCAAGAATCCCTTTGGACGGATCCCTGTGGACCAGACAATCGAAGAGACGATCAACAAAGACACCCAGACACCAGGGGGCACAAAAGGCTTCAGCCTGAAAGGCGGAGCTGTCGCCAGGTACTACCTGACATCGGAGTATCGCAGCAGGTACTTAAGGCAGCTCAGGACTATGGTAGTAGGCCAAAAGTATACTGACTTCAGCCACCCAGACCTACAGATGCCCAGGATTAGAAGAGATGAGGCCGATGTCCAATCTTTAGTTCAACTGATGGAGACCAGCTGGTTGAACCCCTTCAACGCAGAGCAAGAAGATCTTGTCAGTTTGTCAACTGCGACTATGGCACCACCAGAAGTTGTCAAAGACCTTCTAGGGGCCTACAGAATAGGAGAGGATGCATATCAAGCCTTCAAGGAAGAGCGCCTGGAGATCGATACGCCAACTATACAGTTTCATGACACGATGACGAAGACGAAACTGAGAACGTTCACTAACATCAGAATGAAGCCACGCTCACAAGACCATGCCAAGGAGGTTATCTTAAAGGCTGACAGGAACCTATTTGGCCAGATGATCCTTGTTGCCGAGAACAGAAAGCTCAAAATGAGTGATGTCTTGGCTCATCCCCTGGGGCCTTTGCCTTGGGCACTTGCCAGCGGTGATGGGTCTCTCCGCAAGACCAACAAGGCTGCCCTCGCAAAGGAGTTAGAGAGGAATGTTTCTCCTGCAGAAGTGATACCCGAGCCCTCTGCTACCATAATTGATGGGATGAGCCTGGTCCACAAACTGAAGGGAAACGACAAAACTTTTTCACAGCTTGCAGGTACAGCACTGAGTCACGCTGTTCATGAAGGTGCTAAGAGCAGGCGCATTGATGTTGTGTTTGATATCTACAAGGAGACATCCATCAAGGATGCAGAACGAGCCAAAAGAAGTGCAGGCACAGGAATTCATTTCAAGAACATTCAACCTGGGCACAACATCCAGCAGTGGAGAAAGTTACTCGGTAGTTCCTCCAACAAGGCAAGTCTTATCAAGTTCTTGGTAGAAGAATGGAAGGCACCACAGCACAGGGAGAAGCTCAAGGACAAGGAGCTGTATGTCACATGTGAGCAGCGCTGCTTCAAGATCACCAAAGAGCAGTGGGAAGAGGCTCCTGAGCTTAAGTCAACTCAAGAAGAAGCAGACACACGCCTTCTTCTCCATGCACTTCATGCAGCAGAATCTGGGAACAAGTCTGTCATCATCACTGCAGAAGATACAGACGTCATGGTGTTGTGTCTTGGCATGTGCCACAAGATCCCATCCCATCTGTTCCAGAAGTGCGGGACGAAGAACCGGACAAGATTCCTGGATATCACCACACTGAGCCGCACACTGGGAGGCAGCGTGTGTGATTCATTGATTGGTATGCATGCCTTTACAGGCTGTGATACCGTCAGTGCATTCGCTGGCCGAGGGAAGATGACGACACTCAAGCAGGTGAAGATGGACAAGACATACCAGCATGCTTTTCACGAACTTGGACGCTCATGGGAAGTGTCTCCTGAACTCTTTGAGAAGCTACAGGAAATCACCTGCCACATGTACCTACCATCTACCCACACAACTAAGGTAAACAAGCTTCGGTATGAGCTGTTCTGTGCAAGACGTGGAGAGGTAGAGTCAAGTCAACTCCCTCCTTGTGAGGACTGCCTCTTCATGCATGCACTGCGTGCAAACTACCAGGCTGCGATCTGGAGGAGAAGTCTTCAGAGCCAGCCATTTGTTGCGAACCCAACAGACTGCGGTTGGATGACAGATGAGGACGGTAAGCTTGCCGTCAACTGGATGCGAGGCTCACCAGCACCAGATGCTGTTATGCAGCTACTGTCTTGCAAGTGTGTGCGGTCATGCGAACTCCCTAAGTGTACTTGCCTCAGCAATGGTCTAAAATGCACGGACATGTGCAGGTTACAGACATGTCAGAACAAGGCTATTGAAGAAGAGCCGGTGGCACAACAGTCAGATTCCGAGTCTGACGTAGATGATATTTAGGAGTAGTAATTTGCCATAATAGTATGTACAAGCCCATGGCATGCTTAGTGTGTATTTACAGGACTTGTATTAAATGTGACAATTACTATATGCATTTTGTTGACATTTAGGCATTCCTGTCCCCAAATTTGACATTTTAAAAAATTTCGGAATTTTCGGTAGGGTATGTCTATTCAAGAAGTGATAACGACCATTAAGCTACCAATGTGCAAGGGCTATCATATCAAAACATAAACTAGAGACATGTAGCAAGCTAAAAACACCTAAGAGAATTAGTCACCCCGGGTGGTACCGATATCCCAAAATTCGGGTCTTGGCTCATGGACTAATTCGGTCAGGGACCAATGAACGTGATTCTCGTGCATTTACTAGTGAGAGAGTGAGTGCAGGGTTATTCACATCCGGGAACTTATATAGATAAATCATTATTAATTTATCAGTCATAGCTTGGCATTGATATAAGTTGACCAGATGTATTATAACTAACCAATTTAGAGTATATTATTTAAACATGGAATTAATTTAACATATGAATAATTTAAGCTTATAAGAACAATTGCTATATATTGCGGTGTGTAAGTACATTACTGTATTCTAATTCTACACAAATATCCTGCTATCTTATAATATAATTATTCATACACAAACTTCTATTATACATATTATATGTATCACCACATTTTTGCGGTTTCGAGGTTCCAACTTAGGAGTTTGATCTCCAATTTTGGGTTCCTTACTGCAAAGTTCCATTTTCGTGTCATGTCCAGATCTACTGTAGTCTATGTATGTATATATTAAATATAATTGGATGGTTACACAATAGAAAATAGAGTTACCTGATGTAACAGAAAACATAAATTAAAGGGTATCTATTGAAATAATTGGATGTTTAATACTATCGAGTTTCAACAGAAATTGAGTAACCTGAGTCGGTGCATTTTTGTTTTGTTTATGTGAGTGAGGGAGACAAAAGGCAGAACTGCCTGTAGCGAGCGCCTCCCCCAGAGTTGAAAGAGTGACAGGGCCAAAATGCATGGACACACAGTGTTTGAAGCAATTTAAGTCATAAGAAGAGGGAAAGACTGATTCTGGAAGAGAGTTCCAGAGCTCAGCAGTTGAATAGAAGAAAGACTGAGAATTGCGTTTCACTCTTGGGTTGGAGAGTTGCACAGAGTAGGGTACTACGTACCCTACGAAGAGGAGGTGGTATACACTGGGAAAGCTCTGAGGAACACTGATTATTGTGGTATCGATAGAATAGCGTAGTGATAGAATAGGGTAGAGCAACAAAGTTGATACTGTCACTGAGGAATATATCATATAAAAGATTATAAAAAAATTGATTTGTTTTCACTTACGAAAAGAAGATTGCGAGGTCAGGATATTAAAGGGCTTTGACAAAATTGATGTAGATTCACGGTTCAAATACATAATAGTTCATCAATTCTGGTAAATTGAATGAAATTCAAAACCAGAAGGCCAAATCTCAATGTCACAAAGCACTTCTTCACCTACAGTGTGGTCAATGATTGGAACAAACTGCCAGAGAAAGTGGTACAATGTAATACAATTCAAAACGAGTCTAGACATAAACTTCGAGGAGGTTGGAGTATTCTAAGTAACAAACGAAACAAAAGGCTAAGCATCAATAGTATACAATATTTCTTAACTTTTCATTTTACTATGAATTTCCCAGTAGAAATTATCTCATTCTACTGGGGGCCTAATTGTTTCCCCAACTAAATTATATGCCGACTGGAGAGAGTGGTGGATAGGGAGAGAGCCTTTCGCTTTGCTATTCTTACCTTCCACTTTGTAGCCAATTATATGTTAACACAATCAGGGGTACCCGGCATTGCCCGGGTTTAAATTACCATCACTACTACCACCACTACTACTACCATAATGACCATCATCAATCACTACTACCACAATCATCACAATACTACTACTACCATAATCACCGGCCTCGACCTCCCTGTGCCTCATTAAACGGCGACCTCGATTTCGGCCGCTAAATGACCTCCGATTTTGGATCTGACCTCATCCGTACCCCCATTTTGGGAGGCTGCGAACAACTTTCGTTCCAAACACCTTTTCGATCAAAGGCCTCCTTCTGCCCCAAACGACCATTTGTTTTTAAACCAAAAGCGATTTTTCCGATTTCGCGCCCATTTTCTCCGTCCCTTTCACCCTGGGGAATTCTATGTTTTCACTAAAACCTGCCTAGGGACCCCCTTACGATTTATACCAAGTATGAACACTCTAGCTTAAAAAATGTGGCCATGCATGAAGAACAGACACACACACACACACAGACAATCAAAACTATTATATAGATTAAGTCCGGACTGCCTACTAGGGAATGCAAGATCTGTGCAGTCTGTGTATCTATGTAACTCTAGGTAACACTCCATCTCTCATCACACTAAGGACCATTGTACTAGACACAACCACACCATCCTCTTAATAAGACTGAAGGTCAAGAACTCCATAATCATTATAATGCAACCCTTTCTTGGAACTCAACAGAGTAATTGTTCATGTGGAGAAAGAGAGGAAATTACATAAATGCACATAGATCCAAAGGCCAAACAGATCTTGCGATCCCAGCGAGGCGGCTACGATTTAATTCTGAAAGAGATAACAAACCCTTACTATGAGAGAGAGAGAGCTACATAGAGCTACATAGATACACAGACCACACAGACCTCAAGGTCCTTACTAGGCAGTCTGGCCTTACAAACTATAATATGCATATATGCATATATACACATACACACATACACATACATACATATACATATATATATACATATATATACACATACATATACACATACATACATACACACATATATATACAGTATATATATACATACTGTACAGTGCACACACATACATATACATACATTTTTTTTTTTTTTTTTTTTTTTTTTCATTCATATCACCCCAGCCCTCTGCAGATAGAGGTCAAGCCTTCCCTTGAAGGCGTTTATTGTGTCGCTCTCCACCACTCTCGCTGGTAGTTTATTCCACTCTGTCGCCACACTGTAGGTGAAGAAATTCTTTGTGACATCTAGGTTTGCCTTTTTGGTTTTTAATTTCATTCCATTTCCGCGAGTTTGATTAGTATTGTTTAATGTGAATAGTGCATTTACATCGACTTTGTCGAAACCTTTTAGTATCTTAAAGCACTCAATAAGCTGACCCCTCAACCTCCTCTTTTTTAATGAGAACAGGTTCAATCGTTTAAGTCTTTCTTCATATGGTTTATTTCTTAATGAGGGTATCATCTTCGTCGCTCTACGCTGTACTGACTCGAGTCTTACAATGTCCTTGATCAGATAAGGTGACCAGAACTGCACACCATATTCAAGGTGGGGCCTCACCATACTTTTGAACAGTGGCACTATTACGTTTTCATGTTTATATGTAAATTTTCGTTTAATAAAGCCCAATGCTATGTTTGCCTTATTTGCAGCTGCTATACATTGGTCGGAAGTTTTTAGGTTTTCAGATATTAGTACCCCTAGGTCTTTTACTACCGTTGCGGTTTTGATTTGTTTGCCATTCATTTCGTATTTGTATTTCATATTTCTGCTACCAACCTGCAGCACCTGACATTTATCGACATTGAAGGGCATCTGCCATTTTTTCGACCACTCTGATATCTTGTTTAAATCAGATTGCAACGCATTTCTATCATCTTCGTTCAGGACTGTATTTCCTATTTTTGTATCGTCGGCGAATTTGGAAATGGTGTTGTTTACCCCTACATCGATATCGTTAATGTAAATGAGAAACAGGACCGGTCCAAGGACTGAACCCTGTGGAACTCCACTAGTGACAGGCTCCCACTCCGATTCCACTCCATTTATCACCACTCTCTGTCTTCTGTCTATAAGCCAATTTTTTATCCAAGAATGAATTTCACCTTTGATACCTATCCTCTCCAGTTTAGCCAATAGTTTTCGGTGAGGCACCTTGTCGAAAGCTTTTTGAAAGTCCAAGAAGATTATATCTAGTGATTTCGTCATGTCGTTATATGTGAATAGTTTGTTATAAAATTCAATCAAATTTGTTAGGCATGACTTATTTGATCTAAAGCCGTGTTGACTATTTTTGATTAGGTTGTTTGATTCGAGGTAATCTACTATCTTATCTCTAATGATTTTTTCCATGATTTTTCCTACAATTGAAGTTAGGCTAATTGGTCTGTAATTACTCGCTTTGGCCTTGCTACCCTTCTTGTATATCGGCGTAATGTTCGCATCTTTCCAATCACTCGGTACAATCCCCTGTAGTAGTGATAAGTTAAATAGTTGTGTCAGGGGTTTTGCTATTTCGTCCTTGACATTCTTAATTATTTTCGGGTGGAGCATGTCGGGTCCCGGGGTCTTATTTACATTTAAATTACTCAATTTGCTTTGTACTTCGGTAACACTGATGGTGAAATCTCCTATCACATGAGTTGAGGTGTTATTTTCAAGGGTATGATCGATAATTTCTTCTGTGAAAACTGAGCCAAAATATTTGTTGAGCAGATTTGCCGTGTTTGTGTCGCCTGTTATTGTCTGGCCATCTTCTATTAGCGGTCCGATTCCGCTTTTGATCTGTTTATTTTTGTTTACGTAACTGTAGAATTTTTTGGGGTTTGTGGCACTTTCTCTGGCAATAGTCATTTCGTAATTTTGTTTGTTCGCCCTAATTATTTTTTTCACTTCCCTTCTACTATTTTTGTACAAGTTTTTAATTACTTCAGTGTTTGTGTTATTTTTTACAAGTTTGTGGAGTTGATTCCTTTTCCTTATTGCCTTGCCAATGTCTCTACTGTACCAAGGGGGCATACTTGATTTCGTATTACGTTTTGAGAGAGAGAGAGAGAGAGAGAGAGAGAGAGAGAGAGAGAGAGAGAGAGAGAGAGAGAGAGAGAGAGAGACTGACAGCTACAAAGATTAGTTAGCAGCAAAATAAACCTGGATGTCCCCTGTACCTTGTCTCCGATCAAATCTTGTGGCAGATCCAACTAATCTTCATCACTTTCTTCTTCCTCTTTGAGAGAGAGCAGAGAGAGAAAGTCTATGATGTTACAAGATCTTTCCCATAATTAATGAGATACCATTAAACCCATCTATCCACTGCTGCCACTTGAGATTGTCACACTCTCTCCACCACCCACTAGAGACACATTCGGGACGCCATTTTGGTGCCGTAATTACCAAATGACGAAATGATAATTTAGTTTTGATCGTGTTGAATTTGGCTCCAACAGCCATATTATATATCCTGTACCGATTGTTCGGTACGGGTATGAACATATTTAAATGTAATGAAAGGTTAATGACACCAGTGGCACGAATATGGTGGAGGTTGACTGTTACTATATAGGTTCTCTGTTGTTGTTCTTAGGGTTGTGATGTGCAATGTACATGGAGTAGGAATCTCCAGATATTTGCACAGGCGTTATTAGCGTTTGGACAGCTTTTGTATGTGTTTTTCATTGAAAGAGTGTAAAGAGGGGAGAAGGGGTGTTGGAGAGAGAGGAAGCTGTTGAGTGGCTTTGTTATGTGTGTCTAGTCTGTATACGTCATCAGGATGTCTCCTGACTTGGTGCGAACATGTGGAACATGCTAGGACGTACTACCACACCCACTAAATGTCCGTCATGGCAGGGATTCGATCCCGGGTCTTGCAGATTCACACGTGAGCGTGCTCACCACTCGACCGCCACAGCTCCACCACCACCCCCCTATGTTTACATTCAGAGTGGAGATAACGGCTTTGTTAGAATTTCGGCCAAAACCTGATATACACCCTACAACTTTATTGTACACCCTTTTAACATTCACTAAAGACAGAGATAGAGAGAGAGGGGGGGGGGGGGGGGATGACAGTACATTTCACATAACCAAGGGCGGCTTCATCTGTAACATGTGGGGAGCCGAGGCAGTATACTGTAGATGTCGGATTATCTTGAAAGGGTCGACGTAATGCATCACTGTGGTGGATTACGTCCTAGTGAATCAATATTTGTATGGTATGTTCATTGAAATGCTAATTGATAAGGATAAATAAATACTTAATATTAATTTCCATAATCTAATATAAATAAATATATCAATATACTCAAACAATAAAGACTTGAAAAGGGCAAAATGGGAAGAGACAGAATATTACAAAACTGATACAGTATCGTTAAAACAGTATACTGAGGAAGTAGAAAAGGAAGTACAAGGTAGATATATTGGGTGCATAACAGTGTTACACAGAATAATACAAAATATCGCAGACCAACAATTAAAACAGAAATACAGAAGAAAGGTAAACACAAATATCAAAACAACACAGGAAACCCCTTTGATAAATGAACAGATAAGAACAGAGAAAAAACAGAACAACAGTGAACAGACACAAAAGAAAAGTTACTGATGCAATAGAAAAAGAAAAACTAACCAACTCTACAAAGCAAATACAAAGGACGTACAACATTATGATAAAGGAGGAAATGTATAAACAAAGGAAAATAACCCTAAAACTAAGCGAAAGTTTGAATAAAAATATGATGGTATGGGATAATATAAATAAGTTAAAACAGCAAGAACTATTAAAGTCAAAGGGTACCACCTTGAATACCAAAAGAAGGACATTGCAACTAAAGGAAGAAGAGGCAGAGAAAGAATTATAAGATTTCTGGGTTAAAATATACAGAAAACATGAAAATAACATCAATCAGGTGTGGAACGAGAATAAAAAACATAAATATAAAGAGGAAATAGAAAACAAAATATTAATCATGGAATATATGATCAACTAGTCTCAGTTCCAGGAGGAAGCAATATACAAAACATTGCGGGAAATACAGAAATACCAACGGAGCAACCAAAAATAACTAAGAAAGAATAAAGAAATGCCTAAAACATCTAAACAAATAAAAAAGCACCAGGACCAGATGGTTTAAAAGGATAACTCTATAAAGCATTGTCAGAGAGTGAGCTCTGTGTCAATACAGACTGAATGTTTTAAAGTAGAAATGGAGACAATATAAAAAAATAACAAAAAATAAATGGAAAAAATCTAGAACAAAGATGATACCAAAGAAAGCAAAGCCAACAGCTACATATTTAAGATCAATTGCTTTATCTAATAATTATTTCACACAAGATGTTCATGTAACAATTAGGAGAAGATCTCCCTTCGGGAGATTGGTAGGATGGTCTGAAATATTCGCCACTTGCAGGCAATTAGTGGAAGGGGCAAAAGGGCGGGGGAGGTGAGGCAGTAGGGGGATATATGGGAGGCAGGGGAGAACATAATAGGAGCGTCGGCAGACCTAGTGATGGGTACATACTGTATGCCTGATGATGTGGCAGAATGTTAATGGATGTCAGGGTCATTGCTTGGGTAATGATGTGAGGTGAGGCTGGGTTGATGGGGTTTACGGGTGGGTTTTGAGATGGCACTGGCTTAAAGGAAAGTTGGCAGTGCTGGCAGTCGATTTGAGTGCCTAGCAATTGCAAGAGGTCGAGGCCTAAATAGCCATCATATTGAGCGTCGTGGGAATCTAGAACGATAAACGTGTGGTTGATTACTGAACTGTCAGGTGATGTGATGGTGAGGGGGTATGTCTCGCCTTGGATTTGGAGGGGGGCATTACCGGCACTTATTAGTTGCAACGTGGTTTTCTGTAAGGGTCCTAGTTCGTGTTGCAGCTTGCGATAAAAGTGAGTGTGAAGGCAGGAACGGGCCTCTCCAGTATCGAGGAGGAAGCGGACGGGGTTCTTGTTTAACTGAAGCTTGTGCAAAATTGGGGGTTTCTTTAATGACGACTGGGCAACCGAAAAGGGAGTCGGGGGTAATTTCACAAAATTCTGTGACAATAGGCGTTGTCTGATGAGGAAGTTTGATGTTGGTTCTGGGGGTTTTGAGAGAGGTTCAGAAGGGGGTAGGGGCAGTCTTTGAGATATAAAGGTAGTTATTGCGTCCCCGAAGCCTCCCAGACTGTGGTTCACCTCTGGTCGTGATGGTAAGGGAGCTGGAGTATTTGGGAATCTTGGCTCAACTAGGATCTGAGGACGATACCATTCCTGGATAGCTTCTACCAAAGGACAGTTGACATGTTTAGCAATCAATTTGGGCCTCTAATCGTTGAAGTCAATCTAAGCCCAGAGACCCATCGTATTGGTCATTGAATTCATCTAGGACCACAAATTTGTGATCCACTAGAGGCCCATAAGGGGGCGTAACAGTGAAGGGGTAAGTTTGTCCTTGTATCTGGAGGAGGGCACTGTTGTCGCCCCTGAGTTGTAATGAGGACAGTTGAATAGGCACAAAGCTACTCTGCATACGGTTGATGAAATGGGAGTGGAGAAAAGAATGCACCGTGCTGGTTTGGAGCAGTAAACGGGTGCCCCGTTCAATTGTAGTTAGTGTGCAACGGGAGTAGTGATTGAGGAAGGCCCCACAGCATGTGGGTGTGGGGGAATAGGCAAAAATCCTCAGACAGATGCGTGTGAAAGTGGGACGAACCGGCGTGGGGCGACACAGGGTGGGGGTGATAGTGGCATATTTAATTGTTTAACCCGCTGAGTACCAGCTAAATATTAATAAATGTACCACCCAGGACCGGCTGATTCTCATTTTGTTTTTGTATTCCAGAAACAATAGCGAATGGGTTAGGAATGAAGGAAAAACCAAAACAAAATTGATCAAAAAGCTCAAAAAATGGTCCTACAGAGCCCCCGAAAACGGATTTTACAAGAGTAAAAAATTGAAGGCAATTTCCCCCAAAAAACATGTTTTTGCGCGCTCACACGCACGCGGTTGGACTTTGAGAGTGTTTAACCATCGGCATGGGTGCGTGGGATACTTACACAGTTCCCATACAAATCTGAGCCCTCGGGGTCCATAGGACCGGAGTAATTAGGACCGGACCGGCCAGACTCAAACCATGCATCGCTGGGGTTTAGCGTTACATACATTGTGGACGCAAACCCTGCGTCGCTGGGGCTCATTGGGTTAAACAAAAAATCCGTCTTTTATGACAAAAAGATGGACGGGGAGCAAAATGGCATCTGTGAGCGACAGGGTAGGGCGCGACGTTACATAAGGCAAGGGAGAGGGCGTGGCTAACACCACCAATATTGATTTTGAGTAGGGGAGGGGCAGAGTCAGTGGAGCATACAGCAGGGTGAATGGTAGTGGAAAGCATTTCTGTGAGCGGAAGGTGACTGGGTGAAAAGTTAGGTAGCGTGGTTGTAGTAATATGGGAAAAAAATAGACAAAGATGCAACAATTTTCCTTGACTCGGAGAGCAAATGGGAAAAAGGGAGAACGAGCAGAATTGGAAGCCATGATCTAGTAATAGAATTGGTATTATAATATGGTTAAATAACCTAGCCTCACGAGACACCCCTGCCACCAGTATTATACTGAAAGAATGGGGGTTCTATGTGATTGGAGTTTTATATATCAGACACATAATTATGACCTATTCATACACATTTATTTAGGCTGGTTATATATAGGAATTATCCGTACCAATTTATGCCTACATTGGCCGATAGAGGCGCTGAACGTAATGTTTACCGCTGTACATTGTGGGAAATTGACGACATTGCGGAGCGATCCACCCTCCCTCTTCTTCAACAATTCTATATTATAAGCAGTTAGTCAAAATTTATGTAGCTGACACATACTTTGGTCTATGCATACTGTTGTTTTATATATTTTAAAATCACCCATATTCATAAATAACGTATCATTTTTATTTACAATACAAAGTCAGCAAGTATTTTCGCGCCAAATTTGTATGATAATTAATCAGCTTATAACTATGTTTGTAGTCATTATCAGCTGCATATGGACTTTCCCTTTATTACTATACTATATAGGTACTTAGTGTAGTTGTATACTGTACAATAAAAACGTGTAGAATCACAAAAAAAAATAGAGATTAACTGTGCATATCCTAGGTGTTGGGTATAGTGATGTCTACAGTCATAGCCCTGGCGCTAGTTCAGAAGCGTCCGCCAGAGGTCTCAAGAGAATTGTTGGTAGGGTCAATTGAGACAGAGGCTTCCGATAAGGATATTGGACCAGGTTAACCCCTTATTGGCGGCGCGCAACTTATGTCGAGTGAAATAAATTTGGACTATGTGGCGGTGCACAACTTATGTCGACTGCCATTTTCAGCACATAATGTTGCTGAGAGAGAGAGCTGAGCGGTGGGACGAGCTTAGCAACGCTATGACCGATCCCCACGACCACCGTGGACCAACTGAACTGTATCCCACCTTCTTCCCCCCTCCCTCACTCGCTACACAGGGAATTATGTTAGGAAATTACCTAATTATAGGGTTTTTGCACTCGTGTTGCACGATCGTTGCAAGAGAACCAGTGGTCGTACAAGGATGGTTCGGGTGTCATTGGAGAGCTCTGTTTACGCCCTTTCAGGGATAGATACTTGTTTTACGCTCTGGGTCTTATTTAGGCATGAAAATGATCATGTAAACAACCCTATTTAGGGTAAAAAAAAACCCGCTGGGCGCTACGGTCAAATAGACCACCTACTGTAGCCCGCTAAATAAGGGTTAATATTGAACACTGTTGTCTGAGTAAATGTAACTAGTCTCTGAAAAAGCACTAACTTCTGCTGTCTAGATGGTACCGGCAGACAGTGATATCAATTATGTAGTATGTACAAGTATTTACAGCAATAATAACAGTTATGGGAACAAAAAAGTATCACAGTCGAGCATTATGATAATCCACAAGGAGATATACTGGATGACTCTAGATAGCTGGAGACAACGTAAAGTATAGGCCTAGCTAGAAAGTATTTGTAGACAAACTAGGGTTCAAGTTAATATAATTAAATTATAATAATAATTATTATAATTTAATTATTTTAACTTGAACCCTAGTGCCACCGCGAGGGACGTCCGAAAGATGCCTTGTGCAAGCCTGGAATCCGTGAATTCAATCCTCATGTAGTGGCTCTTGCGGCCTTCTGGTTCTATAGGGCTTTCAGAACCAGAAGGCCCTAAGCACCACTGCATCAGAATGGATTTAAGGTTACCACACGAGGGCTTTTTCCGATGTTCTCGCGCGGCGGCACTTGCACCCTTCTGGCTCTGAGCTCCTTGTTTAGGATTGGGGGTATGGATAAAGGATGATGAGAGGAAAACGAATCTTAAGACCCGGGACTGTAAACACGTATAATGGCAAGACCACATGATAATTAAGTCATAAAAATTTAAGATTGCCACAAGTGATGTAATTAAGTTTTTCAATGATAGGGCGAACTAACTTGAGTTTAATAGTGTAAGTGTATGGTGGTAGGCACTGGTCACTAACCAATATCCACAAGTCTATTAACTGAGTGGTTACTTAGAATCGAACGGGTATTGTTACATGAGTATTTACGTTAGGACAGGGTTTGGATTGTGAACAATATTGACCTTAATTGGTAATCAAAGAGGACTTAAATATATTAACTTTCGTAACTGGGCGAGTCTAATTTCTTATCTCCGGTACAAAATTTGTACCCGGGTAAGATAAGATCAAGTGGGATCCAGTTTCCTGATTAAATACTTCCTTGTTACACTCGCCGGTCAAAGGTGAACACGAGGGGACTCTTCTAGAGCACCCCTGCCAAGGCAACAAGTATACTGTATAACATTGTGTCTGTGGAGCTAGTCTTCTTCTTCTTTTTTTTTTTTCTGTTTGCGTCTCTATTTTCCCCCGCGCGCTTTTTTGGGGTAGGCCTAACTGGCCTAGTTGTCCCGGTTTTCGTATTTCCACTAGGAGATGCCGAGGTATTTTCTAACACTGGGGGCTGTTGGAGGCGTCGCCACTCTGGTAAGGGCAGTTTCCATATTTTGCGCCCTTCGTTGTTTGGGGTTTTCCGGGGGTCCCTGAGCACAGTACCTTTCCCAGGGGTGTCAGTCGGATCCGGGGCACTTGGGCGACTCTCACGGGTGCGGGGGCCACACAGGGAGGTATACCTTCTTTCTGGGGCCCCTTCCTGACTTCCCTTGGGGTTGGAGGTCGTTGTCAGGGGTTTTCTTCGTCCCCTAGGGTTTGTGGCGCCGAGGGTGATGTCGATGAGGATAGCGCCTCCTGGAGGTTGAGGGGCGTGGGCAGCTCTTTTTGGCCCAAAGGCACTGGTATCACAATATATATGTGTGTGTGTGTGATATATGTGTATATGTTAGTATAATCGGAATGTGTATGCAGTATGTACTATCATACAAAAAAGTATCCTTACTAAAATGACACGCACCATTTAGACTCAATGGACGAAGTAATATGGAACCTATTGTTTGAGCTCGAATCGTACCCCACTTTATGAAACTCAACGTTCACGAGAGTAAGGATACTTTTTTGTATGATAGTACAGTATATGTAAGTATAGCTATACTTGTAGGAGGTCCAGATGAAAAGGTAATACCTCCGAAACTATCAGTGTCATTGATAACTTAGTTCCCCCCCCACTCCCTCTTTCTGCCTCTCTTTCAAAAAAGAAAGCGCTAAAGGTTACTGAAAACTGCCTCAGGATGTAGACAGAAACAATTGTCATGAGGTGAGATAGAAGACAGTAGAAGTGACAGTGGTATGGCATAGACTGTTTGTTTTTGTTGTGGATATGGTGTTAACATGTGAACATCAACCCCGCATGCTAAACTGGCTCCATAGTGGATTCGAACACCACCAGATTAGGCTGACCATTGGTAGGGCAAAGTACAAAGGACTATTATTGAGATGGTAGTTACCTCTTTGAGTCCAAAAGGTAGAATATAAACTAATTAAAATCGTCTAATGGTAACCAGAACATGATGAACATTACGTGATCGTGCTGAAGGGGTAGAAGGAATGTTGGTATTGATAAAAGGGAAAGAGTTATTATAAGTACCACCATCAATATACACACTTATATTATATGTACCTTCCTTATACCCATGATTGTTTACAGTGTGTGTATCAGTGTCTGGCTGTAATGCTTTACACTATATTGATTTTGGTTTGATAACTGTATATTAGTATATGGTCATGTGTGTGGTTGTGTCTGTATGTGACTGTACGTGTGTGTGTCTGTATGTGACCGTGTACGTGTTTGTGTCTGTCTGTATGTGACTGTGTATATGTGTGTGTGAGTGTCTGTATGTGACTGTGTACGTGTGTGTGTGTCTGTATGTGACTGTGTACGTGTGTGTGTGTGTCTGTATGTGACCGTGTACATGTGCGTGTGAGTGTCTGTATGTGACTGTATACATGTGTGTGTGTGTCTGTATGTGACTGTGTGTGTGTGTCTGTATGTGACTGTAAGTGAGTGTATGTGTCTGCATGTGACCATGTACGTGTTTGTGTGTGTGTGTCTGCATGTAACCGTGTAAGTGTGTGTGTGTGTCTGCATGTGACCGTGTAAGTGAGTGTGTGTGTGTGTCTGTATGTGACCGTGTAAGTCTGTGTGTGTGTCTGCATGTGACCGTGTAAGTGAGTGTGTGTGTGTGTCTATGTGACCGTGTAAGTGTGTGTGTGTCTGCATGTGACCGTGTAAGTGAGTGTGTGTGTGTGTGTGTGTCTGTATGTGACTGTGTAAGTGAGTGTGTGTGTCTGCATGTGACCATGTACGTGTGTGTGTGTGTGTATTTGCATGTGACCGTGTACATGTGTGTGAGTGTCTGTATGTGACCGTGTAAGTGAGTGTGTGTCTGCATGTGACCATGTACGTGTGTGTGTGTGTGTGTCTGCATGTGACCGTGTACGTGTGTGTGTGTGTCTGCATGTGACCGTGTAAGTGAGTGTGTGTGTGTGTGTCTGCATATGACCGTGTAAGTGTGTGTGTGTGTCTGCATGTGACCGTGTAAGTGAGTGTGTGTGTGTGTGTCTGTATGTGACCGTATAAGTGTGTGTGTGTGTTTGCATGTGACGGTGTAAGTGAGTGTGTGTGTGTGTCTATGTGACCGTGTAAGTGTGTGTGTGTCTGCATGTGACCGTGTAAGTTAGTGTGTGTGTGTGTGTGTGTCTGTATGTGACCGTGTAAGTGTGTGTGTGTGTCTCCATGTGACTGTGTAAGTGAGTGTGTGTGTGTGTGTGTGTGTGTGTCTGTATGTGACCGTGTAAGTGTGTGTGTGTGTCTGCATGTGACCGTGTGTACACAGACAAATAGGTTGATTAGGGAGTTAATAAATACCGATGTGATGGATCTGAGTATGGCATTGCAGAATGTGAAAGATAGCATCGCCAACAGTGCCTCTTCCAGACGGATAACTTATAGAGGTATAAACCAAGATTTTTCTGTTCATCATATGTACAAAGAGAGACACACAATAAATGAAGCACACAGATTATCATTCACACAATTTCGTGTAAGTGGACACTAGCTAGTATGTGAAACAGGTAGGTGGAACAGGCGGGGCAGGGGCCGCTTGCCATTAGAGGAGAGATTGTGTGTGTGGAGGTATACAAATAGAGAGACATGTGGTACAGGATTGTCCTTTAACACAAGGTATTAGAGACCAACACCTATTTTCAAGGATAGAACACTTGTTTTCTGATAATTTTGAACCAGAGCTTACATGTAGGATAATTCATGATGTATTATCTGTTTATAAGTAATGTGAGATGAGTCACCAGTGTATAGGAATGTAAAATTGATAATTTATGTTTTCTTTATTGTAATTATGTGCTGGACTGCAGTTAGTATGATATATGTTATGGTTGGTATATATATATATAGTCTTTGTATAATCATTATAAATTGTATTTTGATGCTGTGGTCAATAAACTATCTATGTATCTATCTATCTGCATGTGACCGTGTAAGTGTGTGTGTGTCTGCATGTGACCGTGTAAGTGTGTTTGTGTCTGCATGTGACCGTGTAAGTTTGTATGTGTGTCTCCATGTGACCGTGTAAGTGTGTGTGTGTGTGTCTGCATATGACCCTGTAAGTGTGTGTGTGTCTGCATGTGACCGTGTAAGTGTGTGTGTGTGTGTCTGCATGTGACCGTGTAAGTGTGTTTGTGTCTGCATGTGACCGTGTAAGTGTGTGTGTGTCTGCATGTGACTGTGTAAGTGTGTGTGTCTCCATGTGACCGTGTAAGTGTGTGTGTGTCTGCATGTGACTGTGTAAGAGTGTTTGTGTCTGCATGTGACTGTGTAAGTGTGTGTATGTCTGCATGTGACCGTGTAAGTGAGTGTGTGTCTGCATGTGACCGTGTAAGTGTGTTTGTGTCTACATGTGACCGTGTAAGTGTGTTTGTGTCTGCATGTGACCGTGTAAGTGTGTGTGTGTCTGCATGTTACCGTGTAAGTGTGTGTGTGTCTGCATGTGACCGTGTAATTGAGTGTCTGTCTGCATGTGACCGTGTAAGTTTGTGTGTGTGTCTCCATGTGACCGTGTAAGTGTGTGTGTGTGTGTCTGCATGTGACCATGTAAGTGTGTGTGTGTCTGCATGTGACCGTGTAAGTGTGTGTGTGTGTGTCTGCATGTGACCGTGTAAGTGTGTTTGTGTCTGCATGTGACCGTGTAAGTGTGTGTGTGTCTGCATGTGACTGTGTAAGTGTGTGTGTCTCCATGTGACCGTGTAAGTGTGTGTGTGTCTGCATGTGACTGTGTAAGAGTGTTTGTGTCTGCATGTGACTGTGTAAGTGAGTGTGTGTCTGCATGTGACCGTGTAAGTGAGTGTGTGTCTGCATGTGACCGTGTAAGTGTGTTTGTGTCTACATGTGACCGTGTAAGTGTGTTTGTGTCTGCATGTGACCGTGTAAGTGTGTGTGTGTCTGCATGTTACCGTGTAAGTGTGTGTGTGTCTGCATGTGACCGTGTAATTGAGTGTCTGTCTGCATGTGACCGTGTAAGTGTGTGTGTGTCTGCATGTGACCGTGTAAGTGTGTTTGTGTCTGCATGTGACTGTGTAAGTGGTGTGTGTCTGCATGTGACCGTGTAAGTGTGTGTGTGTCTTCATGTGACCGTGTAAGTGAGTGTGTGTGTGTGTGTCTGCATGTGACCGTGTAAGTGTGTGTGTGTCTGCATGTGACCGTGTAAGTGAGTATGTGTCTGCATGTGACCGTGTAAGAGTGTGTGAGTCTGCATGTGACCGTGTAAGTGTGTGTGTGTTTGCATGTGACCGTGTAAGTGTGTGTGTGTGTGTCTGCATGTGACCCTGTAAGTGAGTGTGTGTCTGCATGTGACCGTGTAAGTGTGTGTGTGTCTGCATGTGACCGTGTAAGTGTGTGTGTGTCTGCATGTGACCATATAAGTGTGTGTGTGTCTGCATGTGACCGTGTAAGTGAGTGTGTGTCTGCATGTGACCGTGTAAGTGTGTGTGTGTCTGCATGTGACCATGTAAGTGAGTGTGTGTGTGTGTGTCTGCATGTGACCGTGTAAGTGTGTGTGTGTCTCCATGTGACCGTGTAAGTGAGTGTGTGTCTGCATGTGACCATGTAAGTGTGTTTGTGTCTGCATGTGACCGTGTAAGTGTGTGTGTGTCTGCATGTGACCGTGTAAGTGTGTGTGTGTGTCTGCATGTGACCGTGTAAGTGAGTGTGTGTCTGCATGTGACCGTGTAAGTGTGTGTGTGTCTGTATGTGACCGTGTAAGTCTGTGTGTGTGTCTGCATGTGACCGTGTAAGTGAGTGTGTGTGTGTGTCTATGTGACCGTGTAAGTGTGTGTGTGTCTGCATGTGACCGTGTAAGTGAGTGTGTGTGTGTGTGTGTGTGTCTGTATGTGACTGTGTAAGTGAGTGTGTGTGTCTGCATGTGACCATGTACGTGTGTGTGTGTGTGTATTTGCATGTGACCGTGTACGTGTGTGTGAGTGTCTGTATGTGACCGTGTAAGTGAGTGTGTGTGTCTGCATGTGACCATGTACGTGTGTGTGTGTGTGTGTCTGCATGTGACCGTGTACATGTGTGTGTGTGTCTGCATGTGACCGTGTAAGTGAGTGTGTGTGTGTGTGTCTGCATATGACCGTGTAAGTGTGTGTGTGTGTCTGCATGTGACCGTGTAAGTGAGTGTGTGTGTGTGTGTCTGTATGTGACCGTGTAAGTGTGTGTGTGTGTCTGCATGTGACGGTGTAAGTGAGTGTGTGTGTGTGTCTATGTGACCGTGTAAGTGTGTGTGTGTCTGCATATGACCGTGTAAGTTAGTGTGAGTGTGTGTGTGTGTCTGTATGTGACCGTGTAAGTATATGTGTGTGTCTCCATGTGACCGTGTAAGTGAGTGTGTGTGTGTGTTTGTGTGTCTGTATGTGACCGTGTAAGTGTGTGTGTGTGTCTGCATGTGACCGTGTGTACACTGACAAATAGGTTGATTAGGGAGTTAATAAATACCGATGTGATGGATCTGAGTATGGCAATGCAGAATGTGAAAGATAGCATCGCCAACAGTGCCTCTTCCAGACAGATAACTTATAGAGGTATAAACCCAGATTTTTCTGTTCATCATCTGTACAAAGAGAGACACACAATAAATGAAGCACACAGATTATAATTCACACAATTTCGTGTAAGTGGACACTACCTAGCATGTGAAACAGGTAGGTGGAACAGGCGGGGCAGGGGCCACTTGCCATTAGAGGAGAGATTGTGTGTGTGGAGGTATACAAGCTTGAGATTTATGTGAGACACTCCTTAGGATGTATGCCATACAATGCCATACTCAGTTTTCACCCTAGTGCTCCCGGGCGGGTGGTCATGCAGGGGAGACGAACTTTCGACCCACACCCCCCCCCCCCCCCCCCCCCCGCCCCCCAAATGACCGAGGTGAGTTTTTTTTTATTTTTTTCTTCATTTCTCACCATTCTCTTCCATTTTGGCTCAAAATTTTGTTTTGAGGCTCCCCTCCGCCCCCCCCAAGCCCCCCCCCCCGCCCCCCCAAAATATCCGAGGTGATTTTTTTTTTTTTTTTTTTTCATTTCTCATCCTTGTCTTCCATTTTAGCAAACAAAAAACAGAAGTGAAAATGGCTTGGGACTGGAGTGAACAAAATATTATAACTAGCCGGGGCTCAACGGGTTAACACAAGGTATAGAGACCAACACCTATTTTCAAGGATCGAACACTTGTTTTCTGATAATTTTGAACCAGAGCTTACATGTAGGATAATTCATGATGAATTATCTGTTTATAAGTAATGTGAGATGAGTCACCAGTGTATAGGAATTTAAAATTGATAATTTATGTTTTCTTTATTGTAATTATGTGCTGGACTGCAGTTAGTATGATATATGTTATGGTTGGTATATATATATAGTCTTTGTATAATCATTATAAATTGTATTTTGATGCTGTGGTCAATAAACTATCTATGTATCTATCTATCTGCATGTGACCGTGTGACTGTGTGTGTGTGTCTGCATGTGACCATGTAAGTGTGTGTGTGTCTGCATGTGACCGTGTAAATGTGTGTGTGTGTGTCTGCATGTGACCGTGTAAGTGTGTTTGTGTCTGCATGTGACCGTGTAAGTGTGTGTGTGTCTGCATGTGACTGTGTAAGTGTGTGTGTCTCCATGTGACCGTGTAAGTGTGTGTGTCTCTGCATGTGACTGTGTAAGAGTGTTTGTGTCTGCATGTGACCGTGTAAGTGTGTGTGTGTCTGCATGTGACCGTGTAAGTGAGTGTGTGTCTGCATGTGACCGTGTAAGTGTATGTGTGTCTACATGTGACCGTGTAAGTGTGTTTGTGTCTGCATGTGACCGTGTAAGTGTGTGTGTGTCTGCATGTTACCGTGTAAGTGTGTGTGTGTCTGCATGTGACCGTGTAAGTGAGTGTCTGTCTGCATGTGACCGTGTAAGTGTGTGTGTGTCTGCATGTGACCGTGTAAGTGTGTTTGTGTCTGCATGTGACCGTGTAAATGTGTGTGTGTCTGCATGTGACCGTGTAAGTGTGTGTGTGTCTGCATGTGACCGTGTAAGTGAGTGTGTGTGTGTGTGTCTGCATGTGACCGTGTAAGTGTGTGTGTGTCTGCATGTGACCGTGTAAGTGAGTATGTGTCTGCATGTGACCGTGTAAGAGTGTGTGAGTCTGCATGTGACCGTGTAAGTGTGTGTGTGTCTGCATGTGACCGTGTAAGTGTGTGTGTGTGTGTCTGCATGTGACCCTGTAAGTGAGTGTGTGTCTGCATGTGACCGTGTAAGTGTGTGTGTGTCTGCATGTGACCGTGTAAGTATGTGTGTGTCTGCATGTGACCGTGTAAGTGTGTGTGTGTCTGCATGTGACCGTGTAAGTGTGTGTGTGTCTGCATGTGACCGTGTAAGTGAGTGTGTGTCTGCATGTGACCGTGTAAGTGTGTGTGTGTCTGCATGTGACCATGTAAGTGAGTGTGTGTGTGTGTGTGTCTGCATGTGTCCGTGTAAGTGTGTGTGTGTCTCCATGTGACCGTGTAAGTGAGTGTGTGTCTGCATGTGACCGTGTAAGTGTGTTTGTGTCTGCATGTGACCGTGTAAGTGTGTGTGTGTCTGCATGTGACCGTGTAAGTGTGTGTGTGTGTGTGTGTCTGCATGTGACCGTGTAAGTGAGTGTGTGTCTGCATGTGACAGTGTAAGTGTGTGTGTGTCTGCATGTGACCGTGTAAGTGAGTGTGTGTGTGTGTGTGTGTGACCATGTAGGTGTGTGTGTGTGTCTGTATGTGACCGTGTAAGTGAGTGTGTGTGTGTGACCGTGTACGTGTGTGTGTCTGTATGTGACCATGTACGTGTGTGTCTGTATGTGACCGTGTATGTGTGTGTGTGTGTGTCTGTATGTGAGTGTTATACATGTTGCTGTTCAAAGGTGTGTATGTGTGTGTGTGTGTGTGTGTGTGCCTGTATGTGAGTGTTATACATGTTGTTGTTCAAAGGTGTGTGTGTGTGTGTGTGCCTGTATGTGAATGTTATACATGTTGCTGTTCAAAGGTGTGTATGTGTGTGTGTGTGTGTGTGTGTGTGCCTGTATGTGAGTGTTATACATGTTGCTGTTCAAAGGTGTGTATGTGTGTGTGTGTGTGTGTGTGTGTGCCTGTATGTGAGTGTTATACATGTTACTGTTCAAAGGTGTGTATGTGTGTGTGTGTGTGTGTGTGTGTGTGTGCCTGTATGTGAGTGTTATACATGTTGCTGTTCAAAGGTGTGTATGTCTGTGTGTGTGTGTGTGTGTGTGTGTGTGCCTGTATGTGAGTGTTATACATGTTGCTGTTCAAAGGTGTGTGGATATGTGTGTGTGTGTGTGTGTATGTTATACGTATTACTGTTAATTGAGGTCTGGATTTATGTGTGTGTGAGTCTTTATGTGCGTTTTCTACATGTCGCTGATTATAGAGGTGTGGATATGTGGGTGTTTGTGTGTGTGTGTGTCTGTTGTACGCATTACTGTTCATAGATTTCTGGATCTGTGTGGGTGTGTGTGTCTGTATGTGCGTGATGGTTCGGTGTGTGTGTGTGTGCAATGGACTCGTTAGCCTTAGTTGGCAACCCATTTAGGGGAAACAACATTTTAAAAATCAGCCTTGGTCGGCAAACTGTAGAGGGGAGTAAATATTATACAAAATAACGAAGGGAGACACGCTCATATACTGTATATATATATATATATATTATGTACATTGTGTTAACATGTGAGAATCCAACCTACACGCGTGCGCGCATATCTACACAACGAAGGGGAGAATGCGTTCAGATGTACATTTACACAACACATTAAACAGCAAAGAATATGTACAATATGGTTATGCTTAAAGAATACACACATATAATATTATCAAGTATATATCACAAATACAAGTGAGCTAATAAATGTTTAAATACTCCCAGCCGGGATTTCCCTTCTCCCTAATATATATATATATAGGAAAAAGGTTAAGATTATTTTATCACGCCGTGGTGTAGTGGATTAAAAGCTTGGACAATCATTCTGAATGTCGGAGGTTCGATCCTGGCTAAGAGTATTTAAACATGAACTATTATATGATGAATATGATAAAAATAATAATAATAATAATAATAATAATAATAGTAATAATACTAGTAGTAGTAGTAGTAGTAGTAGTAGTAGTAGTAGTAGTAGTATAGTAGTAGAGAGAGAGAGGAGAGTGTAGTGTAGTCTTAACTCTTCCATCTGGGGAACATTAGTTAACTATTTTTTTCTTATTCTATCGTATTTAGTCAACCCAGTTAGTTAACCCGGGAGCTGCGGGTAGACTCTTAAGAGTTCCCCCGGCGCACTGCGGGTAGACTCTTAAGAGCAGAGACTTTGAACACGTACCAAAACCGCGCGTTTATAGCCAGGCGGCTGAAAATTGGTGTGGGTATTGTACTACATGTCAACTCTCGATACCACCCCGCCAAACGCTCGCCCCGCACTCGTGCAAGCACCACCGCGCCAGTAACCACGCACTAGTCATGGAGCCTACACGTCCCTCACGCTCGCTCCCTGATGACACAACCAGCCCTCCTTCTGGTGGTGTTAGCCGCCGTGGAAGGCAGAGGGTGGCTGCCAAAGACCCTAGCTACCAGTACGACACGCCCTACAGCTCAGAGGACGAATCACCAGCACCAAAAGCACGTAAAACACGTGCAAGCAGGGCAATGGCACAGAGGTCATTGGTCTTTCGGGACACTGCCACCACGACCCAGGCCACTGCAACAACCACTACCACCACTGCCACCACTGCCACCCCTGCCACCCCTGCCACCGGTACCAGCGACGCAGGAGGCCGCCCTAGGGCTGCATTACCTGCGGGGGCAGGAAAAATTAAAGGCACGGGCGTAGGGAAGAGAACCCGTACGCCAGCCACAGTGCCCCTACCACCACCACCACCACCAGCCGCCCCTGGCCCAGCTGCCCCTGCTGCCCCTGCCGCCCCTGCCGCCCCTGCCGCCCCTGCTGCCCCTGCCGCCCCTGCCGCCCCTGCCCAAGGAACAGGGAAGGGGAAGGGGAAAGGGAGAGGGAAAGTGACTGGGAAAGCGACTGCTGGCCCTGGTGTCCCTGCCGGCCCTGCTGCCCCTGCCGCCCCTGCTGCCCCTGCCGCCCATGCCGCCCCTGCCGCCCCTGCCGCCCCTGCCCAAGGAACAGGGAAGGGGAAGGGGAAAGGGAGAGGGAAAGCGACTGGGAAAGCGACTGCTGGCCCTGGTGTCCCTGCCGGCCCTGCTGCCCCTGCCGCCCCTGCCGCCCCTGCTGCCCCTGCCGCCCCTGCCGCCCCTGCCCAAGGAACAGAGAGAAGGGCGACAGGCACCACCATCATCTTGCCATCAAGGCCACGCACCACTGCTGCCCCTGCCGCCGCGCCTGCCGCCGCCGCCGCCCCTGCCGCCGCCCCTGCCACCACCTCTGCTGTCCCTGTCCATAAGACTCCCGCACGTGCCAAAGTGACCCGGAAAAATCTTACACCATCTAAGTATGCCGCCCTGCTGTTTGATGGTGATTCGCAGGACATTGGCAGCCCGGGTTTCGACGACGAAGCCCTAGCACGGGACCAAGGGTGGGGGGATTTGGGAGTGGACAGTGGGAGTGAGTCCGACGTCGGTGACGAAAACGAGGAAGGGCATCGTCTGTCGAGTGAAGAGGAGGGTAATGATGATGAAGTGCTGTATCGCGACCATGGAAGCGATATTTCAGACGCAGAAGAAGACGCAGACGACATTCCGATCCCTGGCATGCCTTCGTTCGATTGGTCTGACGGGGTCAATTTTGTACCTGACGTGCCCCAGTTCAATCCTGGGACGTCAGGAACAACTGACAACTGGCCCTGTGATGATCAAGCGAATGAAAGCGACTTCTTCCTCGCTTTTTTCGACATGGAGGTAATGACGTACATCGTTGCCCAAACAAACGCCTACTACAGGTGGGTGTTTGGCAGATTGGACGTCCTTTCTCCAAAAGCGAGAATACGAGGCTGGGTGGATACGACTGTGGCAGAATTTCTGACGTTCTTTGCCTTGTTGTTCCTCATGCCTCTGATCAAGAAGCATGTGTTGCAACACTACTGGAAGCACGACCCTCTCATCGCCACCCCAACTTTCAATAAGTTCATGACTCGTGACAGATTTTTGTTGCTGCTAAGATTTATGCACTTTGCAGACAACGAAAATCCTAACAGGATTGACAGGATATGGAAAGTTCGGGATGTGTTCACCATGTTGTTGGAGAGGTATAGGAAATACTTTTACCCCTTCCTCAATTTGGTGATTGATGAGTCGCTCGTGCTCTTCAAAGGACGTCTTGTTTTCAAGCAGTATATCCCCTTGAAGAGGCATAGGTTCGGAATCAAGCTCTTCGTGTTGTGCGACTGTGAAACTGGAATAGTGCTTGACATGATCGTGTATACAGGCACTGACATTGACATACCGAAAGCCGCTGCCAATGACCCCATGGGCATGTCAGGTGCCATCGTCAGGAAAATGTTGGCACCTTACCTGGGCAAAGGCCACATCATCTACACTGACAACTGGTATACTTCTCCTGCTCTCTGCCAGTTTCTTTATGACAACCAAACGGGGTCATGTGGGACTGTCAGAAAGACAAGAAAGTTTATGCCAAAGTTCACAGGTGATGTCATTCCTCTCACAGATGCCTCCTCCAGTGACACACCTTCAGAAGACGACCTGGCCAAGGAACACCGCGAGAGGCATGTGCGAAGAAGGCGACGAAAGGGGCAGAAATACAAGCAGCTCGAGAAGTGTGGGAAACTGATAGCCCTGAAGTGGAAGGATAAGCGAGACGTCCACCTGCTTTCCACCGTCCACACAGGTGCCCAGGTGGATTCTGGCAAAATCCACTACCGAACCAGGAAGACAATCTACAAGCCCGACATGGTAGTGGACTACACCAAAAACATGCGCCTGGTGGACAAGTCTGACTGTCAGCTGTCAGGTGTTGAGTGTCTGAGGAAGACTGTGAAGTGGTATCACAAGCTCTTCCTCCACCTAGTTGACATAACGATGCTGAACGCCTACAACTTGTGGTTGGTGAAGAAGGATATGGCCCCAAACCAGAAGCTGAAATTCCGGGAGTTCGTGTACAACGTCTCCTACCAACTCCTGGAGAAGTATGCCACCACCACTCACAGACGTACGGCATGGCGTGGGGATCACGTTCCTGACCGCATCCAGCTGGGTGTCGAAAGACACTACACAACCAACACCGAGCTGATTGGCACTCGTCACAGGCAGGTGCAGTGCACCGTCTGCAGCTCCAGTGTGAGGAAACCCCATGTGACCAAAAGAGTCACCTCAATGTGCGCTGAGTGCAAAGTTGCACTCTGCCTGGGTGACTGCTTCAGGGACTACCACACCTTCAAGAACTACTGAGTGTCGGCCCCTGCCCTGCCCTGCCCTGCCCTGGACTCGCCCCGTGCCCTGCCCTGGACTCGCCTCCTGCCCTGCCCTGCCCTGGACTCGCGCCCTACCTTACCTGACCTGACCTAATTGATCACGCTACCTCATAATGTAACATATATTATATAATGTATAAGTTCCAAAGATGTCCCTGTGATATAGCTTTTACATTATATAATTGTATGTTTCATTATTTAGTTTATAAGTTTCAAAGATTTACATGTAATATGCCTTATTTTTTTAGTATATCAATATATATGTTTGTTATTAGCCTAAGTAATGTGTATATAATTATTTTCTTACCTCAAATGAATTGTACAAAAATAAATATGTTTCAATAAATCATGTCAAACCTACTATGATAATAAAATAAAACAATAAAAAAAGAAAAAAAGAAAACAAGGTCATGTCATTGTATTCTTACAATATGATATATTCTATGAATATTTCATATTGTTTGAATACAATGGCATGATCTTGTAAAAAAAAATTTATAAAATTTTTTCTAGACAATATAAAACCTTCCCCATAACCCCCTCCTGGATTCGATCCCACTACCCTACGACACTTTGAGTTTTCCAGTCCGCGACCTTACCAACCATGCCACAGGAGCTCATACCAAATATCACTCAAAACTTCGTGTGTACAATCGAAATGACAATATACAAAAAAAAATGAATTATCCCACCAATTTACGTTTGTAAATTGATGGGATTATCAATTATATCATGCCAAGGTTTATAATAGTTTGTCTCTGTCAAGAATTAGTAATTATATAACTTTATTCTGTCAAAAATTGCCCAAACACTCAGCAAAATTGCCCCTCTCAGTGTGACTCCACTCATTTTCACACGGTCAGGCGGTCACGAGGTGACCCTTGCCGCTCCTTGATTCTCCAGCTACAGCAGCTCTGTCTGGGAACAAAATTGGTATAAATACAATAATGGATAAAATACTCTTCACAAATACATTTGTATTGTATAATATTGTAAATAAAAATGAATAATAACTGTGTGGGTGTCGAAAATTGCTCAACCAGCTTTCTTATGTCTCGCCTACGCGCGTATATTGGATTATACATAGTCATGACTGTCATACAAATAATTGCAGTAGGTCTCGAATATACATTTAGATTGCATATTACTTCGAAATAAATAAGTAAACGTTTCTCTGGTGGCAATCTACCCTTTCGCAGGTGTAAGGAGACACCAGTCTATATTTAGCCCTCTATCACAACAGGCAATCTGCCTGTGTTGACTCAGCACCGTCGCTGGTGGTCTATAAATATAGTACTTTATTTACAGTCAATGGCCTACATGTTTCTGTGGTACTTCACATGTGTCTAAAATGCAATGTCTGCTTGCATAAAAATGCAATTCTGAAGTCCATTTATATGTACGACATACGCATGTCTCAGTTTCTCTCTCTCTCTCTCTCTCTCTCTCTCTCTCTCTCTCTCTCTCTCTCCATTCCTGACTCATGTTATTGTAGACCTGTTGATGGCAACGAACACCAGCCATCTGGTAGACATAAGGGTCAAAATACCAAACATCAATACGCCTGGGGCGCCTCCACAATTATCACTAAGCTGGTTATCTATCTAGAGATCTGCCTTACTTCCATCTCTCCACGACTCACTCACTCACTGCACCCCTGCATGCCTCCCTCCCACCCACCCACCCACCCCCAACCCCCCCTTTCAGGCTTCCGTCTGCTAGAAACACATTCACAATTTGCGTAAATATCGCATCAATTGGGCTATATGCGGTATATTCCTTGTTATATGGGACGCCTACATATGTACACGTCTTTATTATAGCATGAGAGTGCTCTAAATACAAGATTGACGTGATATTATGGCGTAACACACCCTCTCCCCCTTTCATTCCCACCACAACTCACTCACACCTTGGTTCACGCATAGAAACTCATTGATAATGTGCGTAAATATCGCATGAATTGGTTTATATGCGGTATATATTTTGATATATGGCACGTATACATACGTACAAGTCTGTATTATAGCGTGACAGTGCTCTACGTACAAGATATACGTGATATGTATGGCGTAAACCACACTCTCAGCTCATAAATTGCCGCCAAACCTCCAACACATCTTCATTCCCGCCTAAATATTCTCTTATAATTCCCTTATATATTGCAATTTTTGGTCACTATGAGGCATATTCATTGTTATATGGGTGCCCTACACACGTATACATACTCTAAATAGCCTAAAAGGGCTCGAAAAAGGAGATATACGTGATAATACGCGGTAACCCACCCCCTCCTCCCTCTCCTTCTATCCCCTGCGCGCGTAAATATTCGGCAGGGAAATCTCGCCGCTCGATGACAATCTAGCCGCGCGGTGCCATTCGCTCCACATTTTTCAACTACGGACCGTTCCCCTACCCCCCCCAGACATTTTTTGGGGGGTCAAATATATATGGGCCGATGCACGCAAACATTCCCTACACGATGATGTACTTTTTATCGAAATTGGCAATAGGTCCCAAAATCATCATAGGTGCGCACAGTCTTACCCTGTAGAAAACCCCCTGTGCGCCGCGGAGAGGTTAAGCATAATCTAGCAATGACTGAAACTAAATACTTTTAATATATTATTGCTTAGATAAATATAACAAATACAATGTGAATAGATGTGTGTGTATTTATAATTGTATCAAAGTAAAATCCCGCCCTGCTTGCACCAGCAAGTAACGTATCTCCCTGCTTCATTGTTTGTTTTTGTTGCAATTAAACACTTGAGGCATCTGGGATGGCTTTCCCATCTCAAATGACCCTCATGTGGGGCAACTCTTACAGTGTGGTCATTATAGGTTTGTGTTGTATATGAAGACATTTGCTTATTTAAAAAACATAAAGACATACATCAGTATAACAGACTTTGATTAATTATACGATGAACAAAGTCGTCTCTACAAAACTATAAAAATAATGCATATATTAAACTGCATATATACAATCTCTCTCTCTCTCTCTCTCTCTCTCTCTATATATATATATATATATATATATATATATATATATATATACAGTATATATATACAGTATATAAAGAGAGAGAGAGAGAGTTATATATATCTCTAAAGAACAAACATCATTATCTGGCCTCCTTTTCACTATCAGTTCATCTCTCAAAGCTGTCTTATCTCCTTGTCTTATGTCGCCGTATATAAATGTGTGAGTGTATATATGCTTGTGTATGTGTGGGTTTGTGTATGTTTTGATTGATGGAGGGCTAGGGAACAAACTATAAACCTCTCCTTAACCTGCTGAGTACCAGCAAAATATTTATAAATGTACCACCCAGGACCGGCTGATTGTGATTTTTTTTTTTATTCCAGAAACAATAGCGAATGGGTTAGTAATGAAGGAAAAACCATGAAAAAACGATCAAAAAGCTCAAAAAATGGTCCTACAGAGCCCCCGAAAACAGATTTTACAAGAGTACAAAATTGAAGGCAATTCCCCAAAAAAACATGTTTTTGAATGCTCACACGCAGGCGGTTGGACTTTGAGAGTTTTCAACCATTGGCATGGGTGCGTGGGATACTTACACAGTTCCCATACAAATCTGAGCCCTCTAGGTACCATAGGACCGGAGTAATTGGGACCGGACCGGCCAGGACGCAAACCATGCGTCGCTGGGGTTTAGCGTTACATACATTGTGGACGCAAACCCTGCGTCGCTGGGGCTCAGTGGGTTAAAGTCTATGTTGGTGCTGTAATGATTAAACAACCTGCTGATGCTCTATATATTATTGGCGGTCCTCTAAAACTATAAACCTCTCCTTAAAGTCTATGTTGGTGCTGTAATGATTAAACAACCTGCTGATGCTCTATATATTATTGGCGATCCTCTAAATATCAAACTTAATACTATGAAGATCGATGACGCACTTCTTTTCAGTTTTCTGGCTATTATTAGACGATTATATTCATATTTGGCAGGGTATAAGGAAGTCAGTATTGATTGAGAGGGTCTGTACCCTTTAACGTTCCACAGATCCTTCCTAAACTGTATACAATCGTCTAACGATAGCCAAAATAAACTGGTAATATGTGTTATATCCTCAAGGGGTTTATATACTGTTAACAGTCTTGCCGAAATATGTTTATGGCTATGGCTATATTTAAGAGTAAAAACAGACTTTTGATTCCAGGGGTACCTTTATGGCGGATACTGGGAAATAATATAGTTGTTACTATGTATTTATTAATATAGATACTCAGGCACATACCCCATATTTGGGGGTGGCCGACTCGAGACAGAGCCAGAAGAGAAACGATATTTAATGTTTCCAATTCTTAAGATCCGGGACCACTTTCGAGTTCCCTGGCCCCTTTCACTGTCTCGTCGAGTAGGTGAATTTTGCAGGGGGAGGAGGATTCCCAACCACCTGCCCCTAGAAGGAAAAGTAAGACAGTAAAAGAGACAGACAGAATCAGTTATGATTGTCTAAAGGATGCCAAACCTCACTCTAAATAGGACCAACCCTAACCCTATAGTCTGTTGTTGTCCACCTGACGGTAAACTGTAATGTCTTCTCCTTATTGACTCAGCGATTACGAAGCTATTGTGGTGAAATATACTGTCAATTATGAAACCTTGGTGTTCTTAGGATAGAGAGACATAGGGTTTCATATTTGTCCAGTAACTATCGACAAATCATCTACGAAGGGATTCAATTTACCCTCAGCTGGAAACAAGCAGCCTCTGTAGGGTCTCTATTTAACAGGGACACTCTGGCAAATTAAGAGGAGGTTATTCTATTTCATATTTATTTTTCTTCTAGTTTGCTCCCTAGACCTATATCAAGCTAAAAAAAAAATCCCCGAATACCCCCCTTCAAGATATATGTGTACATTAAAGACCCCCCTTCAAGATATATGTGTACATTAAATACCCCCCTTCAAGATATATGTGTACATTAAATACCCCCCTTCAAGATATATGTGTACATTTTTCGGTAACAAAATGTCACGGTCTACTAAATTACAGGCTCGCTATCGCTCGCCAGGAAAAATCAGACCTAAATGGCACGAAAGTTGTTGTTGTTCCCAAGGCTGCCTGGCCGAACAGCCCCAAGGCCCCGAGCAAGACCAAGGCCATAACCGAGCGCTCCCACAGAACCCTACCTGCCTACCACAATAAAGCCTGGGTGACCGAAGCCACTCCATGGCGGGGAGCTGAGGAGGGTGCGGAAACGCCCGGAAAACCAAAGCCTCACTCAGGGCCCTGTGCCCCTCAGCAATTATGAAGAGAAAATTGAGGGGCAAAGGAAAAATGTGACGCTTTGGCTTCCAAACTGCCAACCTCTAGGTTGGCAGATTGGGAGGTCAATCCACGAAAGAGATGCCGTCACTTGAGATCTAGATAACATATAAGTAAAAGGAACATTCAGAGTAAGCTATGGGTATGGCAGAGATCTCTAAATATTGACAAAGAAATGGGGCAAAAGTTCTTAACCCCTTGAGCACGATGAAGCATCTTTTTCTTATGGCTAGAATTAGACGATGTTTTTGCAATTAAACAGGGATCTATGTTAATCATTAGTTAGTATTAGTATTAGTTGGCTCTCGATCACACCTTTACCCTTCAGGGGGACACTCGTTGCAGGCAGCTGTGCTTTTTGTCTCCTTCATGGACATTGGAAAAACAGAAAATAGAACAAAAAAAGTCGAAGACCGCCCTGGTTCCGCAGCTAGTCCCAAGGTCAAATAAATATTATTGCTGCCTTGGTTTTGGTGGTAGTGGCGTCAGGGGTGTATAGCTTAACCCTTAACTAGCGGCGCGCGAATATGTCGAGTTAAAAAAACTGGCAAAAAACGGGTGGAAAAAGGGTGAAAATCGAGTGAAAATGGGTGGGATAGTAATGATCTATACGTCCGACATCTGTGGCCTCCCGGCCCACACTAACTCCAGTTCCCCCACCGCGAGGGAGGATGACAGTGTAACCAATAGTTCGCTAAAAGTGAGCAATGTAGCAAATTCAGCTAAACTTCCATCTTCGAGGTAACACTGTCAGTGCTCCACGAGTGCTACGTAGCTGTATGTGGCGTCATTGTGTAGCGATTTCCGCCTAGTTTTCGGCGCAATACAGTTCCTTTCATGCTGATGGTTGATATAGCAGTCAGAATGGCCTGAAAAGGCCCAAAACAGCCACAGAGGACCCGCTAGACAAGGGTTAAGGGGAGATCTCCACTTGAGGGATTTTTTTCTTGACCCCTTTCTCCTTCATGTTTTGCCCCATTGCTTTTGATATTATAAAACGTTTGCCCGATTAGTTTAGCGATTTTAAGAACTTTCACCCCATATTAACCCGTACAGCCCCGGCCGGTTTTATTATTTTTGCGCACCAGAACCCGGGCAATTTTTCAATTTTTGTTTTTTCTTATAAATATATCAATATGTGTTAGAAAATAATGCTAGACCAGAAGAAATGTGAAAAAAGTACTTACCTAGGCCATTTGGGGATCCTGGGAGGTAGTGGGGGTCCCCAGCCTCAGTGGAGCCTTAGCGCCATTTCAAATCTCCCGCGCCAGCAGCCAGTTGCCAGCCGCCAGGCAGCATGACTTATTTTGCACCTCTCGGACATAAAGTGCACTTCAGAGTTCATAGAATGTCTTTGTATATCACATAACATCAATATAACTGAAGTTGTAGTGTGATAAGTGCCTTCATTCAAGTATTACAAGTGCGCACGAGTGTTAGCGTCCCCGTTGCCATGGTGATGGCGGCCATCTTTGCTCAGGACAATAACAAAACGCACGTACGAACACACGGCCAGACAGCGGACCGAGTGACCCACATTCCACAGCACCCTTCCCTCTTTCTTTCTCTGTCTGGCTGTCACTTTCACTCAAGGTCACTCTGTCTCTCCTTTTCATTGAATTATTTGTACTTGTTCATTGTTTTACCTAAGATTATGAGGTGTATATACATTGTTTTACACACTTATTGTCTCGTATTCTTATAATTATTTGCACACAGTTTTATAAGTTTAGAATTTACTTAGTGTTTTATATTGTTCGGTACTTTGCACTTGTAAATTATATATATATACACACTGTTTTATATTCACTTTTTGCGTCTTTTATATACACTGTTAGTATTATATTATAGCGTCTTTTATCGCAGTCTTTGAACACTTTGAACACTTAGAAGTGCTCGAGGGTGTGATAATCCCTGAAGCAGGTGGGAAAACACAGTCCCACATCACATTCTTCACACATCGTCCGGGTGTCCGTCCGTTTGGGTGTGCGTCTGCCTGTGTTGCGACACAAATGACACCGTCTGCGTTGGTTGGGTTTTACTTGGTTGGGCGGGACAAAATCGCAAAAGTGGCGTTGTGTCAGTCTGGCGGGGCCTTCTGGTGCTTGAAAACGAGCTGCGGGACGTTGCTGGCGGCGTGGACCATTCCTGAAGAAGAACAGAAGCTCCCGTGCAAGTTCGATGCAGTACGACTCCATCGTCTCAACTTCACCTGTTATTTCATGATATTGGATGTGGCAGTTGTAGAGGATGAGGTCGAGTAGGTGGAAAAATAGTTTTTTATACCACCTCATCGTCTTCCTGGCACACTCAACCGACGATATGACAGAGTCTGACTTGTCAACCAGCCGCATGTTGATGTTGTAGTCAATGATTGCAACTGGTTTTTTGACCGCCTCACCTGTGGCTCTATCACGGCGTTTGGTGTCCTCTAAGCGGGGCAGGTGGATACTGGTGAGGATATTGACGTCACGATTGTCCATCCACGAGAGTATCAAGATATTATTTGCCTGGAGGTGGATGATGGAGCCCTTCTCCCGCCTTTCGGGTAGCTCTGGGATGTAGACACGATTCCTCCTGACGGTGCCACAGACGCCAGTGTTTCTGCTGTACAGGAATTTGGCAAGGGAAGGGCTGGTGTACCAGTTGTCGAGGTACAAGATGTGGCCCTTGTCCAAATATCCCTCCAACATGGTGATGACAACGGCCCCAGATATCCCATATGTACTCTCCTCCACCAGTTCAGTGACCTTGCCCATGTAGAGGATGATGTCCTGGATGTAGCCGGTTTTGCAGTCGCACATCACGAACAGTTTCAGGCCATAACGGTGACGCTTGCTGGGGATGTACTGTCGGATGCTAATATTCCCCCGCCACAGCACCAGACTCTCATCAATGATGAGTTTTTGGTGAGGTTTGAACGAGGCTGCAAACTTAGTTTTCAGGTATTCAAATATAGGTCTTATCCTCTCCATCGGGTCTTTGGTATTCCTGGGGCGTTCCTGGTTCCTGGTGTGGCTTGCCAGGCTATCAATAAAGTGCAGGTTTCCCATGATTGCCGTGAATCTATTCCTGCTCATGACTTTCCCAAAGAAGGGGGTTGCGATGAGGGGATCACATGACCAGTACTTCCTGAGAGACGTCTTCTTGGTGACCCCCATCAGGATGACCAGTGCCAGAAATGCGTAGAACTCATCGGAAGACAAATCCACCCATTAGAGACGTGCCGAGTTCCTCTTCTGCTCCTTCCCTGCCATAAAATAATAGTTGTACCAGTTCGTCTGGTCAACAATCAAGCCGACAAGGTTGGCAGTGAAGAACTGCAGAAAAACACCCAGTCTTGTGGTGTCAGGTCCACGATTGGGCATGGTAGGGCCGGCCTCAGCTGCCCCCACAAAGTGGTATTGTCCTGGTAGATAGTTCTCCCCATCCACCCAATCCCACCTATCAGCGCCTTCGTCGTCGCTAGATGGGGCATCGGGCTCATCAGGGTCATCGTCAGGGGCACCGGGGCGGGTCGTGCGGGTGGAGCGTGGGCGGCGTGGGCGAGAGGTGGACCTGGGTCTGGAGCTAGATCGAGAGCTAGATCTAGAGCTCGAGTCGTTGCTGGGGCGTCTTATTTGCTTCACCTTCTGCATTCGGTAGCGGGTGGCACGCCCGCGAGATATGACACGCCCACGTCGTTTGCTTGCAGGGCGTTGGGGCAGGTCGGGGCGTTGTGGAGAGGCTGGTGATAATGCAGTGGCACGGGAGGGGCCTGGTTCAGGTGAGGGAGACATTCCTGGGGGGGTGTACGGGATAGAGCCCGAAGGTGATAGTGGGGGGGAAGAATGGCGAGGCGGAGAGTCTGGTAGTAGTGGTGGTGGTGGTGGTGACTCATCCCTCCCCGCGTGCTCTGGGTCGGGAGGGAAGAGGGAGCGTTTTGGGTCACGTGACTGCCCTTGTCTCGCACCACGTTGTGCCCTTTGTCCATCACCAGGTTGTTCCATTTGTCCATCACCACGTTGTTGTTCGTCACTATGTTTATGACGACCATAGAACCTCCCCGGGGTATTTTTCTTGAGTGGGGAGATTATGCGAAGTGGGGGAGAAGGCAGGCGGGGTTGTGGGGGTACCTCCTCTTCACTCCCAGACTCGCCCCTTCTTCTCTTCAATCCCCTTCGTTCTTCCCCAGGTACACGCACGTAATTTTGAGGGTCAGCAGGTTCATCTGGAACAACAACCTCTTCCCCACTTTCTGAGGATTCAGTGGGGTCTTGGGGAAGTGGGCGGCGGGGAGGTGAACTTGCCCCTTGCTGTCTTTGTGACGGCCTTCGCCGCCTGACAGGAATCTGAGCAAGCTCTTCCTCTAGCTCTCTTATTTCGGCTTGCGAGGGGGCATACTCGTCCCCAGACTCGTCCAATGCCGAGTCAGTGTCACTATCAGGGCTGTCAGTGTCGTACAGTATATCCATGACCTCCTCTGTACTGCAGGGGCGGGTAAGGCAGGCACTATAACGTCGAGACATGGTGTTTCACTCGAGAGGGTGCGCGGTAAACTGACCATGAGGTGTGGGAAGGCGGGTGCCCTCTCCCGTCCCCGCGCGCGCACGAGTATGGACAAAATGTTTTGGAATTAGTCCGCCGGATCCCAAAGTAGTTCCCATATAAATCTAGAGCCATTCTGAGACTTACGACTGGAGCTATAAGGGTGACGCGTTAGGCGCGTCTCTGGGGCTGTGCGTTACATACATAGCCGACGCGTCAAACGCGTCACTGGGGCTCCACGAGTTAAGACCTTTCGTGCAATTCAGATGTCGATTTTATCCTGGCGAGCGATAGCGAGCCTGTAATATAAGAGGAACCGGCCTTCGGCCGGGACATTTTTCTACCGAAAAATGTACACATTTATCTTGAAAGGGACTCAAGGAGGTGTAATTTTAAGCTTGATGGAGGTCTAGGGAACAAACTAAATACCTCCCCTTAAGGAGAGGTTTGGTTGTTTAGCTTTATTGCTTTGGTGGTTTTAAGACAATTTGTGCCATTTAGGTGTCGATTTGTGTTTCCTGTCGAGCGGTAGCGAGCATGAAATTTATGAAGAACCCTGCCGAAAATGTACACCTTTGTCTCGAAGGGGGGTCTTGGGGGTATTTTGTAAAGCTTGATGAGAGTCTTGGGAGGAAACTAATAATACTAAATGGTTGTAGTGGTACTGGCGCCAATATATATTATCTTAGCTGTATCTAAACCGAGGGTGGTCTACTTGGGTATTCCTGTTAACTAATAATACTTAATTGTTGAAGTGGTAGTGGCATTAGTGTGTAGATTATAAGACTTACTGTCCCTTAAGTGGCAGGTAGTTGCTTATTCTGGACCCATTTTATGATAAATCACTTCATTAGTTTGTGGATTATAAGACTTACCGTCCCTTAAGTGGAAGGTAGTTGCTAATTCTGGACCCATTTTATGATACATTACTTCATTAGTTTGTGGATTATAAGACTTACCGTCCCTTAAGTGGCAGGTAGTTGCTTATCCTGGACCCATTTTATGATAAATCACTTCATTAGTTTGTGGATTATAAGACTTACCGTTCCTTAAGTGGCAGGTAGTTGCTTACTCTGGACCCATTTTATGATAAATCACTTCATTAGTTGTGGATTATAAGACTTACTGTCCCTTAAGTGGCAGGTAGTTGCTTATACTGGACCCATTTTATGATAAATCACTTCATTAGTTTGTGGATTATAAGACTTACTGTCCCTTAAGTGGCAGGTAGTTGCTTATTCTGGACCCATTTTATGATAAATCACTTCATTAGTTTGTGGATTATAAGACTTACCGTCCCTTAAGTGGCAGGTAGTTGCTTATTCTGGACCCATTTTATGATAAATAATTTTAATTAGTTTGTGGATTATAAGACTTACCGTCCCTTAAGTGGTAATAGTTGCTTATTCTGGACCCATTTTATGATAAATAATTTTAATTAGTTTGTGGATTATAAGACTTACCGTCCCTTAAGTGGCAGGTAGTTGCTTATTCTGGACCCATTTTATGATAAATTACTTCATTAGTTTGTGGATTATAAGACTTACCGTCCCTTAAGTGGCAGGTAGTTGCTTATTCTATCTATCTATCTATTGCCTGACGCCGTGATCCCCGAAGGGGTGGCCACGAATGAACCCCCCATGCACCTCTGTCCCCAGACAGTCGACGCCCCTCCCCCCAACCAGCACCGCCTTCGTTCATGTAGTTCACTCCATCCTTCCACCTCATATTCGGTCTACCACTCCCCCTCTGTCCCTCCACCTCGCTCTCGTACACCCTCTTAGTCATTCTCTCGCTTTCCATACGTTCCATATGGCCGAACCATCTCAAGTTGTTCCTTTTCACACTTTCCAGCACATATACCTCCACACCACACCTCCTTCTTACTTCCTCATTAGTCTGTCTATCCCTCCATGTAACTCTGCACGCACTCCTTAAGTAATTCATTTCCACTGCTCTCACTCTTGGTCTGAGTCTCTCAACCAACGTCCATGCTTCGCTTCCGTAAGTCAGTGTCGGGATTACCACACTGTCATGCAAGGACTTCTTCACTTCCTTACTGACCACCCTATTTCTTGTTACTGCTTTTAGCGTTCCTACAACCCTCTTCCCCTGTTGTACTCTCTCCCGCACCTCTTCATCCATAGTCCCATCTTTACTCAACACACTGCCCAGATACTTAAAAGAGTTGACGATCTCCATAGCCTGACCGTTCAGCTTCACCTCACACTCTGTGACTTCACCCCTTTCGAAGACCATAACCTTGCTCTTCCCCGTATTTACCTTCAAATTCCATTTTTCGCACACTGTTCCAAACTCATTTACCAGACCCTGCAACTCCCATTCATTATCACTCATCAGAACTGTATCATCCGCAAACAGCAGTATAGGTTGCTTCCACTCAATTCCCTCCCTTTTCAGCGATACACCAACATCCACTGCTCTTGATAGTATTTCTTTCCATCCATATATACAGAAAACAACCTTGCTTATTCTGAACCCATTTTCTGATAAATAACTCCATTAGTTTGTGGATTATAAGATTACCGTCCCTTAAGTGGCAGGTAGTTGCTTATTCTGGACCTATTTTATGATAAATCACTTCAATAGTTTGTGGATTATAAGACTTACCGTCCCTTAAGTGGCAGGTAGTTGCTTATTCTGGACCCATTTTATGATAAATCACTTCATTAGTTTGTGGATTATAAGACTTACCATCCCTTAAGTGGCAGGTAGTTGCTTATTCTGGACCCATTTTATGATAAATCACTTCATTAGTTTGTGGATTATAAGACTTACGTCCCTTAAGTGACAGGTAGTTGCATATTCTGGACCAATTTTATGATAAATTACTTCATTAGTTTGTGGATTGTAAGACTTACCGTCCCTTAAATGGCAGGTAGTTGCTTATTCTGGACCCATTTTATGATAAATCACTTCATTAGTTTCTGGATTATAAGACTTACCGTCCCTTAATTTAAGTGGCAGGTAGTTGCTTATTCTGGACCCATTTTATGATAAATCACTTCATTAGTTTGTCGATTATAAGACTTACCGTCCCTTAACCCTTATTTAGCGGGTGGTAAGGTATTTTATACTCTGCGGCCCAGCGGGCATAATCCCGAAATATTCGCTCACTTTCACTCACCCTAGCGCCGTTAATATGGCTCCAATGCGAACGAAACGATAATTTTGGGAAAGAGCAACTCTTTGTATCCCCATATAAGTATATTATGGATGTTATAAGCGAGTGTGGAGGGTGGGAAGAGGTGAGGAAGAGGAGGTACTTTTTGGTCTATTTCCCGGGTGCGTTTGGATGCGTTCGCTTTGCCCTGACTTCGACCTCCCGCGCTCTCTCTCTGGCTCGCTCGCTTTCCCTCTCGCGCGCTCTGTCTCTCTCTCTCTCCCTCATCCGTATATGTAATTCTCATTATTATTTTCTCTAATCTCTCTCACTCCTCCCGTCTGTCTCTCTCTCTCTCTCTCTCTGGCTCGCTCGCTTTCCCTCTCTCGCACGCTCTGTCTCTTTCTCTCTCCCTTTCTCTCTTCCTCATCCGTATATGTATTTCTCATTCTTATTTTCTCTAACAAATCCCTCTATTTCATTTATTTGCTTGTAATATTTCTGTATTATTACATCTTTTTCACTCTTTCTTCAGTTCAGTTTCTGTATTCTCTCTCTTTCTCTCTCTCTCTCTCTCTCTCTTCCTCATCCGTATATGTAATTCTCATTATTATTTTCTCTAATCCCTCTTTCTTTATTTGCTTGTAATATTTCTGTATTATTATATCTTTTTTCTTCAGTTCAGTTTCTGCATTCTCTCTCTCTCTCTCTCTCTGTTTCGCTTGCTTTGCAGGAATTTGTGTTTTTGTTTTATATATAATATTATTTCAACACATTTCAAAATTACCCTATGGAGTAGTGTTGACGACTCATTTTTTTTTTTGTGGTGTTCCCAGGAGGTGTAATCCACATGTGATTGAGGTAGGCAAAAGGCAGTTATGTGATTGAGGTAAGTAAAAGGCAGTTATGTGATTGAGGTAGGGAAAAGGCAGAACTGCCTATAGCGAGTGTATGAATGTGATTGAGGTAGACAAAAGGCAGAACTGCCTATAGCGAGTGTATGAATGTGATTGAGGTAGACAAAAGGCAGAACTGCCTATAGTGAGTGTATGAATGTATGTATGAATGAATGACATGGATGTATGAGGTGGACCAAGAACCAGATGGATAGATGAGATTCGAAACTTATGGATGTAATGTGTGATGTTGCTGATGATGATGAATGCACTTGTGTTTGGGTAGTGTGCTATTCCACCATATGAATGATTGAATGACATGAATTCATGAGGTACTTTGAAATAGATGAATGAATGATTGCATGAAGTTATGAATGACATGAATTCATGAGGTACTTTGAAATAGATGAATGAATGATTGAATGAAGTTATGAATGATTGGCAAGAAGGGAGGAGGTTAGAAGTGTTCCAGTGTGTGGTACTCGGTGTAGCAAGGAATAGGACAGAGTCCCACATCACACCGACTACACTTGGACGCGACTTCCCTCCTATGTCGGGGCCTCCTTGTCATGTGACTGCAAACGTGGCACACCTTCTTTCCGGCCACCCGGCCAGCAGCAAGTTGGTTAGGGTTGGGATGTACAGTCACAAGCCTGTGGGTCAAGAGGTAGTCCCGGCACTCAAGGCGGCTGGGCAAATCCACGATCGCCCTCGGAACTGGTGCCGCACATGTGGTTCCGTGCTTACGGAGGATGGCCTCTATGATGTCCTTGGAGAACAGCCTTACAGAGGTTTTCTTTCCTGTGTGCGTCATCCACAGGTTGGATGCGTTGAGGACAGTGACATCAAGAAGATGGAGTACGACCTTCTTGTACCATTTACAGGTCTCCCTCAGGCAGTCAACAGCAGTGATCTGCATATCACTTTTGTCCACCAACCGCATGTTCACATTATACTCCAGGACAGCGTCAGGTTTGGAGATAACAACTGCAGTCCTGTTGCCTGTGACACGGTCCTGCAGGTATCTCCTCTTCCAGCTATCTAGCAAAAAAAAATAATAAATAAAAAATGACCAAAATCGCCGATATATAATAATTTACTTATCATTACTTAATATATCTTTTAAACAATAGTAGGTAGCCAACTAACCATAATACCGATTCACCAAACCGATACGCATGCGGTTTTGTTTATCACCTGTTTACTAAAGTGCCACCATTATCGATTTTCTTCGAGCCGACTCGAGCGGGAGGGTTACCAATTGAAGTTAAATCCGCTAGCATATATTGTTAGATGTAAGACATGATAAATACCACTAGAAATATGAATTGGCAAAATCCATATAATATCACTTTGAAATGGTTCTGAAATTTCAAAACAAAACCGCTAGTGTCCGCATTGCTGCTAGATCGAAGTAAAGGTCTCTAGATCTAGCGGAAGTCGCTATACGTATTGGTAGTACTGCACACGGCCGACGGCAATACGTTGTTGACATTGTTGTTGATGTTCTAGTGGAGGGATGAACAAAATATTTTCCTTGTCCAATAATAGCTATTTCATAGTCCCACAGGACTTATTTTGATATATTTATGACCCCTGGTATGAAGGTATGTTGCCAATATAATAATAGAGACAAATAAATAGTTAAAAGGACTAATAACCTAATAATAATGACAAATAAATAATTTACTCTGTGTATCCGAATACTCCCTGTGACCGAACTGGCCATGGCCCATATAGTTCGATTATGGGAGTGATCACTTGTAATGCCAAGCACAAATATTCAATCTTTCGTTGTTTGTATTACCGTAAGAAATTTACTGAACGCCTGAAAATAATACGCTATAAAATGCTTGCAATCAAACTTTCAAGCAATTACAAGGTCACATGCAATTATTAAAAGGTATATTGTAGACCACAATCTTCGCCAAGCTTCGTTGTTGCTTGTATTATCGTGAGAAATGTACCATACACCCTGGTTATCGTGAGAAATTTACCGAACGCCTGCAAATAATACGCTATAAAATGCTTGCAATCAAACTTTCAAGCAATTGCAAGGTCACATGCAATTATAAAAAGGTATATTGTAGACCACAATCTTCGCCAAGCTTCGTTGTTGCTTGTATTATCGTGAGAAATGTACCGTACACCCTGGTTATCATGAGAAATTTACAGAACGCCTCAAATAATACGCTATAAAATGCTTGCAATCAAACTATCAAGCAATTTCAAGGTCACATGCAATTATAAATGTATAGCTAGACCCAGAGAGGAAGAGACAGAGAGAGAGAGAGAGTGTCGTGATAATATATATCAATTTTACATAGACTATGGCCGCTCGTCACGGCCGCCGTGGACCTACTGAGCTTTACTCCATTTATATTCACCCTCCCTCCCTCGCCAGACAGGGAATTATATAAGGAAATTACCGTATTTTAGGGTTTTTGCACTCGTGTTGCACGATCGTTGCAAGACAACCAGTGATCGTAGAAGGATGGTTCAGGTGTCATTGGAAAGCTCAATTTACGCCCTTTCAGGGATACATACTTGTATTACGCTCTGGGTCTTGTTTATGCATGAAAAAGAGCACGGAAACAACCCCATTTAGGGTAAAAAAAAACCCCGCTGGGTGGCACAGTGAAATATACCCCACCACCCGCTCGTAAGGTGATAAAAGGTTTGCAATCAAACTTTCAAGCAATTATAAAATGTAAATTGGACTTACCAACACCCACACCAGTATGTTCTTCGTCAGGAACGTCTCCATTTTGCTCAACGGTCTGTGCAACATCAACCACAATATTTGCGACATGCAAATTATGCTTGGGGTGAAAGCCTATGATCGGCATATTTTCGTCTTCCGAGTCATCCACACTATCAAAACTCTCACCCAGACCTTCCATGGTTTCATTCAACAGCCTATTAGAAAGTTCTGAAGAGTTCAGCATGATATCTAGTTCCTGGGCGGTGAGCCGGGCGTGATGAGTGGGCCGTGATGAGTGATGAGCCGGGCGTGATGAGTAGGGTGGCGCGACGCACTAGGGGCCACCGAATCGGACACGGGCAAATCTTGACCTTCCATTACGGCTGTTTGAGGGTTACTGAGTTATGGTCACGCAGTGGGGATGTGTGGGTGGGACCTTGTAGTACACCGCCTGACCACCAAGTTTCGCTTTTCACCTAAATTAGGGCGGGAATACGCCCACAGACTTAAGTCGGACCCCGCCATTTAGTCCAATTTTCTCGATTCGGACTTAAGTCGGGCCCCGATCTTTATGGGTTAAGTGGCAGGTAGTTGCTTATTCTGGACCCAATTTATGATAAATCACTTCATTAGTTTGTGGATTATAAGACTTACCGTCCCTTAAGTGGCAGGTAGTTGCTTATTCTGGATCCATTTTTCCCTTATTTTTAACTTTATTTGTTTTTGAGATTCTAAGACGTTCGTTCCATTATTTTGGCGAGTTTGAGAATGTTCGCCTCATTTCATTGTCCAAATTAAGACCTATCGTGCCATTAAAGTGTCACTTTTTTCCTGGCAAGCGATAGCGAGCCTATATTTTTTAAGGAATTGGTCGTCGGCCGGGATATTTTTCAACTGAACAATGTACAAATGTACAAAATCTTGAAAGGAAAGCAAGAGAGGGTTTTTAAAAGTTTAGTGGAGCTCAAGCAAGGAAACTGAAAAATAAATAAACACACAAATAAATACAAAAACAAAAAACCCACCAGCCCCTTTAACCCTTTGAGTATCAGCGACGTGTGCTATATTTTACTTTAGCTATATTTATACTGTATAATGCAGCTTTAGAAGGATCTGTGGTAGTTAAAAGGGTTGGCTGAGATTATTTGAAGCATTATTATTGCTAGAGGTCCTTCCTAAGGTGAATAATATCGTCCAATAGTTGCCAGAATATGATCAAAAGGACGTCCCTTATACTGAATAGGTTAAGGGTATAGGGTTTATAATTTTGGTCGGTTTATTGATTTACTTATTCCTTTTGTCTTTAGTTTCCTTGCTAAACCTTCATCAAGTTTTAAATTTAAACAAATAAAACACGCTCCACCACTCTCCCTCAAGATATATTTGTACATTTTTCCTCTTAAATTACAGGCTCGCTATTGCTCGCCAGGAACAAAAAATCGACACCTAAATGACATAGACATGGGGCGAAAGGCCTTAATATCGCCAAACTAATGGGCTGAACGTCATATAATCTGAAAACTAAGGGGACTAAACATGAGAAAGAAGGGGACCAGAAAAACTACCCATCTTCCCTTAATTTGTCGATTGTCTTCACTCTTTCACGCTCATCCGAACACCGGCTCCTTAACTGAAGGAGGGGATGGTTATTATACCTGGCTTCCCTTCTCCCTCATGGTTAGCCCCAATAGTTATCAGATTTTAAGACGTTTGGCCCATTAGTTTGCCAAGTATAAGGCCTTTCGCCTCATTTCTTTGTCAATATTAAGACCTTTCGTGTCATTTAGATGTCAATATTTTCCTAGCGAGCGATAGTGAGCGTGTAATTTAGGACGAATCAGCCTTTGGCCGGGATATTTTTCTGCCGAAAATGTACACATTTTTCTAGAAGGAGGATCTTGTGGATATTTGTTTAAACCTTGATGAATGTCTAAGGAGTAACCTAAAGAAACAGTATATCAATAATTAAATCTGGCAATAAATATACCCTCCCCCCACATAAAAAACTACACTATTCTTCCCTTCACAATCTCTCACTATTTACACAACTCTTCCAATATTACAATTCCCATTCTTAACACAGGGTCTCTCACACTGTAGTGTGTACGTATTCGTTCGTGGAACCAAGACATGAGCTAAAAGGAAGATGTCAATAGGCTCATGGATGAACATGTGTTGTATTCGTTACATTGTCACAGCCTCTATGTTCTTTAAATGTTTTCAATTAAAACATGTTTACCAGAACGTCCTGAACTTCCCAAGGTGACTAAATCCATGAATATGATGAGAGTGTGTTATTATATGTGCGACTAAATTGCTTGAGAAACAAATGATCTTGCTCATATAGTGATGTATGTACAGTACATTCTACATGGTGGTATTGTGTTTCTTTATTTGAGAAACAAATGATCTTGCTCATATAGTGATGTATGTACAGTACATTCTACATGGTGGTATTGTTTCTTTATTTGAGAAACAAATTATCTTGCTCATATTTGTGTTTTTTTTTTTTTTTTTTTTTAAGAGACAATGAACGGAGGAAGGAAAAACACAGATAAAACAAAAAGGTCCATGTGCCTAAAGGCATCCTCCATTCATAAAATGTTTGTAACAACTGGATTTAAACATTTGTTGATTGTAAGTTTGTGGAAAGCAATTCGAGGGAAGTGAATTCCAAAGAGTAGTAGCTCTGGGGATAAATGAATTCTGATAAGCAGAAGTTCTGCATTGTGGAGGAGAAAGTGTAAATTCATGGGCGCTCTCAGCTGCCCTAGTTCTACGGGGAAAGATGTGGAGAGGCGGCACAATTGAAGCAAGTTCCTCGGAACAATTGCTGTGAAAATATCTGTAGAATAATGCAAGGGATGCAACGTTTCTTCGTATGGCTAATGTAGTAATGTACATATAGTAATGTATGTACAGTATATTCTACATGGTGGTATTGTTTCTTTATTTGAGAAACAAATGATCTTGCTCATATAGTGATGTATGTACAGTACATTCTATATGGTGGTATTGTTTCTTTATTCGAGAAACACATGATCTTGCTCATATAGTGATGTATGTACAGTACACCCTACATGGTGATATTGTGTCTTTATTTCAAAATATTATTTTACTAATGCGATATATCCACAGTGATTTTGATAAGTTAATTTGTTTATATATTGTGCCGTTCCCTTTTTTGGTTCGTTCGTTTTGCAAGTTTTACATGTTTTACTAAATATTATACTGATCTATGATTAATCAATAGTTGCAACCGAACCGATAGATGATTCAAACCTCTCTTGTAACACTGTATTAGCCAAAATACTATACAGTGAATACAGACCAGATTAAATATGATAACAAACTCTTGAACATTACCCTCTATAACTCACAAACAACAACAGTAATCAAGGTGATATGTCTACCATCGGGAAGGGTTCGCCTGGGAACAGGTGTGGCAATTTACAGCCCGTTTGCACTAGCCTTTTTTGAGTTACAGAGGTTAAGGTTCACGAGTTCTGGAATCCTTATTTGCAACAGGGTATAGTATAATCCATACGTTCTAACTGTTGACCAATGAGGGACCGTGGATATAGGCTACCATTGAAAACGTAACTTGTGGGAGGTCGCATACAAAAGGAAACACCCTGAAGCTTACTGACAAGAAATACCTTGCATGATGAACGATTTAAGTTATTGGGTAATATATGGCAGAATTAATAAAAATGTGTACATTATTTGTAGATTACTATAATATATCCCGATTCCGTTACATCCCGTCGGTAATATTAATCAAATCCGACAGATTCACTTTGTTCATTTAGGCTCTGCGACCAACTTTGGTCTTAGTGTTCAATATTGTAGAGACAGGTGTTTAGGAGTACTGCGTCAAAAGCTTCGGAGATGATTAATCTCACGGTGCAAGAATTAGTGCAGTCAGTAGAGGAAATCCGGTTGGTTTATTTTTTCATTTTGACTGCACACACAAGAACAGTTTTTGTTTTCTTCAAAGTCGTGGAGGCAGCCGTGCGTCAGAGGGTCTGCAGACGAAAAACAAGAACAACAAAACACTCAATCCAGCCAATCACAGTTCTCTTCATTATGATAATAATATAGATAATATTTGTATGCAAACAAGTAAAACAAGTATTGTTTTCAAACATGTACAGTATAATCTAAATGTTTGTATTTTTACTTTGTTTGTATTATTGAACAGAAAGTGTCTTCGTGGTGCAATGCATAAGTGTGTTGATTTTCGGTGTGAGCATCCTAGGTTCGAATCCCCGGACTGCCACATGTGTTTGCTAATTTCATTAATCTAGTTTAGGAGTAAAGTTGGTTGGTGGAGAGAACATAATAAAAAATATAAGTATGAATGCCTTGTATTAAAAAGTCATTATGCTAAGTAATGTCCAAATATTTAACAATTATTATTGTTATACCGAAGGAAAGGCAAGCCGCCCACAACAACCAGCCACCTGCAACCCCTAGAACATACCAGAGCGCCCAAAACCGACCACCACAATAAAGCCAACAGAACCAGGCACAACCCTACAGCCGGGGTCACCTACAGCAGGCGCACCAAAGACCTAACCCTGTACGACACCAAAACAACCAGAGGTATCGCCGACCATTGGGGCTTTACAATACCAAAGCCGTTTCAACCGTTTTCTCTCAAACAGAACGGGTTCATTTGAGGAAGTCCCCCCGAGGACAGGTGTACCAACACCCCACAATCACAGATCAAACAAGCTGCAGGGAACTACTTTGCACACTAGAGAGCGGTTCCACGGTCCTACACTGCTAGATGTGACATCACCACTAGAAGCTGACCCAGGGTTGGCCGACGGCCAGGTCAACCCAGCCAACCAGGACGACGCAGCGCTACCCCCCCCCCCCACTCACCCGTAAATTTGACCTGGGAGGGGATACGGAAGCAAATATTGAGGGTCTTACCTTTGCTATCCCCCCTCCCCTCATCGCCGGAGCGACAAAGGCCTATGACAGTGTTAGGAAAGGCCAAAGGCGCCCTGTTTCCGTGCAGCCAATTAAGGCCTAGGAAGACCTAAGGAGTGAATAGGTACTCAGACCAGGTTAGGGAAAGTATCTCACCTTCCCTATTGAGCTGAGTGTCTAAGACCTCTCTAGGTACTCCAAAGCCCAAAGTCTCAGTGTGGTAGGAAAATTAAGGAGTATTAAATATCTCCTGGTCCCTCTGTCAGCATCACTGCAAACCCCATTCGTTGTTGGACGCAGAGAGTATTTAATTATCTCTGTCAGCCTCATTGCAGAAGGTATCTGTGGTCTGTCCATCTGGCCCCCTACTATCGTAACTTCCATTCCATCAGTTGTTGTTTATAGTCAAACCCTCAGTACGCTATCAGTAATAAATATTGTTATCCTATGAGTAGATTGTTACATGTTGGACCGACCCCTCAGTCACCTGACCGCTTCCTACTCATCGATAAGTAACTCTGCTTTATCTTATATCATAATAGAGTCCAGCTAGAGTACCTTACATTCAAACCACACTCACGAGCATCATACTTGATTATTTAATATATATCATCCTTGTCTAATTCTGTGTACGTCGTGTATATATTACTTGTCCTATTTCCTTGTTCATGTACAGGTAGAGAGAATAAAGTTGATACCTGATTGCTTGCCAATTGTACTCTGTTAATTCGGGTAACCTCTTCAAGGTAGACCCAGTGTATATAAAATACCCTATTCTATTTCATGCCATGTTGGGACTACTACGTCCTATAATTCTACTCCTATTAACTATAATAAATGTGTGAAACCTGATTGGACTACTCATTCCGATACCTCTTCCTTAGCAAGTAAAGACCCACATCATACAGTACAGTTTATGCAGTTCTAACTCCTCCACATCTATAACAAGGTTGGATTCTACAAACATTTAAAACTCGCAGTGAATTGCCTATGATAACACTCTTCAAATCCCTGGTGCTACCGCAGCTAGAATACTGTAGCGTATTAACATCCCCATACAAATTAGGTGAAATAAATGACTTAGAAAGTGTACAAAGGAACTTCACCTCACATATAAACTCAGTAAAACAGTTACACTATTGGGATCGCTTAAAATCACTCAAACTGTATTCGTTGGAACAAAGAAGGGAACGATACTTAATAATATATACGTGGAAAATCGCAGAGGGTTTTGTACCAAATCTACATACACCAATAGCAATGAAATTCAATGATAGGAGAGGCTGGGAATGCGATATCCCCAAGATGATAAATCGGGGGGCTATGGGCTCTCTGCAAGAGGGCCGGTTATCACATAGAGGAGCACGTCTCTTCAACAAACTCCTGCGGCGAGTGAGATACATGAGAGGTGACTCGTTGGACAGCTTCAAGAGAGCTCTCGATGTCGAACTACAAAATGTGCCAGACGAACCCATCTTCACAAGGGTGCGCTCCACCTCTTTGAATAGTCTGCTGCACCAATTCTCAAACAACAACGAAGGGCGGTGCGCTCTTCGGTGCCACTAGTAAGAGTGGCGAGCTCCACATAGGTGAACATAGGTAGGTATCTTAGTTATTTTAAAGACACAAAGCAAATATTAATGTTTAAAAATGCTAATATCTTAAGGGATGATGGCCGTATTTATTTGCTAATGCATTTGTTGTTGTTTATAATATTATTATTTTTTTTTTTTATAGTTTCCTCCCTAGACCTCCATCTAGCTAAAAACAAAAACACCCCCAAGACCACCCATCAAGATAAATTTGTACATTTTTCGATAGAATAATGTCCTGGCCTAAGACCGGTTACTACTGCAGTATATTCCATACTTGTTCTCGCTCGCCAGGAAAACATCGGCACCTTCATTGTACAATTGGTCTTAATATTCACAACAAAATAGGGCGAAATATCTTAAAATCGCCAAACTAAAGGGGCAAACGTCTTAAAATCTCAAAACTAATGGTGCTAAACATGAGGGAGAAGGGGGGGAGCCAGAACAAAATCCCTCACCCCTTAACCCCTTCTCTACCGGCGACGTCATTTTTATTTTGTTTCAGCTACATTTAGACAAATTTATGAAGCTTAGGAAGGATATATGGTGGCTAAAGGGATTAATTGATATAGTCTATAGCCTTTCAATGAGTAGGCGTCCTTTCTAAGCTGTACAAAATTGTTTAATAGTTGCCACAATATAATGGAAAGTACATCATTGGTACAGAAGGGGTTAAGCTGTTTGGCCTTGATTACATGTTTGTCAACTGCAGTTTGGTGGAGAGGGTAGGGCCAATTAACACTTTATGTACCAGTGACGTCTGTTATATTTCTATCTAGCTATATTTACACGATTGTATGCAGCTTAGGAAAGATCTGTGGTAGTTAAAAGGGTTGATAGAGATAGTTCGAAGCATTATAATTGCTAATCCTTCCTAAACTGAGAAAAATTGTTTAGTAGTCGCTAGAATAAAATGAAAAGGACGTCGCCGGTACAGTTCGGGTTAACACCTTGAGGATTATGATGCCTTTTATCATTATATTCAGGCTATCATTTAGATGATTGTGTACAGGTTAGGAAATATGTTTGTAAGTTAAAAGGGTAAAGACTGTATATATTAACCCTTTGACTGCCACATCCCCTTCCTAACCTGAATGACTGTATATATTAACCCTCTGACTGCCATATCCCCTTCCTAACCTGAATGACTGTATATATATATTAACCCTCCGGCTGCCATATCCCCTTCCTAACCTGAATGACTGTATATATTTACCCTCTGACTGCCATATCCCCTTCCTAACCTGAATGACTGTATATATTAACCCTCCGGCTGCCATATCCCCTTCCTAACCTGAATGACTGTAAATATTAACCCTCTGACTGCCATATCCCCTTCCTAACCCGAATGACTGTATATATTTACCCTCTGACTGCCATATCCCCTTCCTAACCTGAATGACTGTAAATATTAACCCTCTGACTGCCATATCCCCTTCCTAACCCGAATGACTGTATATATTAACCCTCTGACTGCCATATCCCCTTCCTAACCTGAATGACTGTATATATTAACCCTCTGACTGCCATATCCCCATCCTAACCTGCATGACTGTATATATTAACTCTCTGACTGCCATATCCCCTTCCTAACCTGAATGACTGTATATATTAACCCTCTGACTGCCATATCCCCTTCCTAACCTGAATGACTGTATATATTAACCCTCTGACTGCCATATCCCCTTCCTAACCTGAATGACTGTATATATTAACCCTCTGACTGCCATATCCCCTTCCTAACCTGCATGACTGTATATATTAACCCTCTGACTGCCATATCCCCTTCCTAACCTAAATGACTGTATATATTAACCCTCTGACTGCCATATCCCCTTCCTAACCTTCATGACTGTATTTATTAACCCTCTGACTGCCATATCCCCTTCGTAACTTGAATGACTATATATTAACCCTCTGACTGCCATATCCCCTTCCTAACCTGAGTGACTGTATATATTAACCCTCTGAGTACCATATCCCCTTCCTAACCTGAATGGCTGTATATATTAACCCTCTGACTGCCATATCCCCTTCCTAACCTGAATGACTGTATATATTAACCCTCTGACTGCCATATCCCCTTCCTAACCTGAATGACTGTATATATTAACCCTCTGACTGCCATATCCCCTTCCTAACCTGAATGACTGTATATATTAACCCTCTGACTGCCATATCCCCTTCCTAACCTGAATGACTGTATATATTAACCCTCTGACTGCCATATCCCCTTCCTAACCTGAATGACTGTATATATTAACCATCTGAGTGCCATATCCCCTTCCTAACCTGCATGACTGTATATATTAACCTTCTGACTGCCATATCCCCTTCGTAACCTGAATGCCTATATCTTAACCCTCTGACTGCCATATCCCCTTCCTAACCTGAATGACTGTATATATTAACCCTCTGACTGCCATATCCCCTTCCTAACCTGAATGACTGTATATATTAACCCTCTGACTGCCATATCCCCTTCCTAACCTGCATGACTGTATATATTAACCCTCTGACTGCCATATCCCCTTCCTAACCTGAATGACTGTATATATTAACCCTCTGACTGCCATATCCCCTTCCTAACCTGAATGACTGTATATATTAACCCTCTGACTGCCATATCCCCTTCCTAACCTGAATGACTGTATATATTAACCCTGTGACTGTGATATCCCCTTCCTAACCTGAATGACTGTATATATTAACACTCTGACTGCCATGTCCCCTTCCTAACCTGAATGACTGTATATATTAACCCTCTGACTGCCATATCCCCTTCCTAACCTGAATGACTGTATATATTAACCCTCTGACTGCCATATCCCCTTCCTAACCTGACTGTATATATTAACCCTCTGACTGCCATATCCCCTTCCTAACCTGAATGACTGTATATATTAACCCTCTGACTGCCATATCCCCTTCCTAACCTGAATGACTGTATATATTAACCCACTGACTGCCATATCCCCTTCCTAACCTGAATGACTGTATATATTAACCCTCTGACTGCCATATCCCCTTCCTAACCTGAATAACTGTATATATTAACCCTCTGACTGCCATATCCCCTTCCTAACCTGAATGACTGTATATATTAACCCACTGACTGCCATATCTCCTTCCTAACCTGAATGACTGTATATATTAACCCTCTGACTGCCATATCCTCTTCCTAACCTGAATGACTGTATATATTAACCCTCTGACTGCCATATCCCCTTCCTAACCTGAATGACTGTATATATTAACCCTCTGACTGCCATATCCCCTTCCTAACCTGAATGACTGTATATATTAACCCTCTGACTGCCATATCCCCTTCCTAACCTGAATGACTGTATATATTAACCCTCTGACTGCCATATCCCCTTCCTAACCTGAATGACTGTATATATTAACCCTCTGACTGCCATATCCCCTTCCTAACCTGAATGACTGTATATATTAACCCTCTGACTGCCATATCCCCTTCCTAACCTGAATGACTGTATATATTAACCCTCTGACTGCCATATCCCCTTCCTAACCTGAATGACTGTATATATTAACCCTCTGACTGCCATATCCCCTTCCTAACATGAATGACTGTATATATTAACCCTCTGACTGTCATATCCCCTTCCTAACCTGAATGACTGTATATATTAACCCTCTGACTCCCATATCCCCTTCCTAACCTGAATGACTGTATATATTAACCCTCGGACTGTCATATCCCCTTCCTAACCTGAATGACTGTATATATTAACCCTCTGACTGCCATATCCACTTCCTAACCTGAATGACTGTATATTTTAACCCTCTGAATGCCATATCCCCTTCCTAACCTGAATGACTGTATATATTAACCCTCTGACTGTGATATCCCCTTCCTAACCTGAATGACTGTATATTCTGACATACGTACCCCTGTATGTTTATTTAACCCGGGAACTGCGGGAAATCTCTTAAGAGTTCCCCCGGCGGACTGCGGGAGTCAGAGAAAAAAAAATCAACTTTAAACATCGAAAAAAAAAAATATTTATTTATTTTTATTTTGTTTGGCCCCTGGGCCATGCAAAATATCACTCCTCTACCTCCCCTCCTTCCCCACTTTCCTCCCCTCCTTCAGTTATCACCTATTTTCCCTGTTATTCCCTTATTCTGAGGTATATTTTCGTGCTAACATTAGCGAGTTGCAAGCAGGGCATTGTCATCTCTGTTAGCAAGCGAGTGCAAGAGAGAGAGAGAGAGAGTATCGATCGACTATGTCTCAGTGGCCTTGGGGGAAATTGGCGGGAAAGCAGGTTGCCTCACCCATACATTATATAACTCGCGGCCTGTATCTCCGATTTTGACCATCCAAACGCTGTTTTCACTCGTTTTATTGTTGTTTCAGGTTAATACCTTTATAATCAACCCATAATAGGCGCGTATGGATAAGTATTAATGCTATTTATGGTAAAATGAATATTTTAGTGATGGAAACAGCTCAAATACGTCAGCATAGGGGGACGTTTCTAATTACCCCCATGCGCAATTCTTAGGTTAAAAGTTAGAATTAAGAGTTGAAGGAGTGCCAAACTACCCAGGCGGCGAAGCAGACCAGCGAGCGAACCAGCGAGTGGGAAACCAGCTCGTCCGCATACCAACAAACAAGCCTTCACACCTGCATGCGTCATAGGGGACCCTGCAAACTACTTCGATGACCCGACGCTATGACGATGATTCGACGCCAGGAGACTCCATTGGACCACGCACCTCTTACGCAACCAGAGGAGCTGTGATTGGGGCGCGCACCACCCCCCGCCTCCTGATTCGTTCCTACACCATCATTGCATAGTATATAAGACCCGAGTAGTGGGCATTCAAATCAGTCTCATTTGGAGTTGGGAAGGTGAACTTGCAGCTGGAGGAAGACGGGGTGAAGGATTATAATGGGATTGTGACTGTCAGTCAGATTATATAAATGTGTGTTAAGTGTGTTCGGTGTAAACACTTACGTTATGTTGGTTAGTGAGATATGTGATTGGGAATTAACGTTAACGCTACTATTATGTACTTAACTATTTGATTGGGAATTAACGTTAACGCTACTATTATGTACTTAACTATTTGATTGGGAATTAACGATAACGCTACTAGTATGTATACATGTCAATCTCTGAAGTATGTCTTGATCCCACTATAGCACTTGGTAGCTATTCCACATATCTACAACTCTGTTACCAAATCAATATTTGCCTATATCTTTTCTGAAACGAACTTTATCTTTAATTTGAAACAATTTATTCTAGTTATTTCGGTATCACGGAGCTTCAGTACATCTTTCATGTCCCCTTTATTAATCCCACTAACACACTTGAACACCTCTATCATATCCCCTCTAGCTCTGCATCTCTCTAACGAATGTAAGCCTAATTTCTTCAACGTTTCTTCGTATGGAAAATTTCTATTACGGATCATTTTTGTCATTCTACGCTGTACTCTCTCCAAGGAATCAATGTCCTTTCTGTAATAAGGACACCCCAACTGAACAGCATAATCCATATGGGGCTCACTAATGACAAGTAAAGTTTTAAGAAAACATCAGAAGTTCTGTTACTCACACTCCTAGAGATGAACCCGAGAATCCTGTTTGCCAGGTTACGAACGCTAGCCTAAAGCACTGTTTTCTAGGTTTTAAATCATTGCTAACAAACACACCTAGATCTTTCTCACAGTCTGAGTTTTCTAATTCCATTTTAGCAAATGTATATATTATTCATCTTCTATCTTTAATACCTTGCATTTGTCAATGTTAAAATTCATCTGCCAATTTACTGACCATTCACGTAAGGTATCTAGATCCCGTTGGAGGCACTCTATGTCTCTATCTGAATCTATTGTTCTCCCCATTTTGGTATCGTCTGCGAATTTACTTATCCTATTAGTTATACCTAAATCAAGGTCATTTATGAATATAGCAAACAACAGAGGACCCAATGCAGATCCCTGTGGTACACCACTTTTGACTGCTCCCCAAATTTGATACATTTCGTTTCAGAAAATATATATGCAAATATTGGTTTGGTAACAGAGTTGTAGATAGCTGGAATAGGCTACTAAGTGATATAGTGGGATCAAGAACGATAGAGAGCTTTAAGATAAAATTAGATAGGGAAATGGACGAGATAGGTTGTGTGTGAGGGGGATCTGCTGCGTGTGGGGCAATCGGCGGTCTGCAGACCCAGTTTTCTGACCTCTGACCGTTTTGGTGAGGTCGGTCCTCATGGTATTTGTTAGCTGGGCCTCTAATTAGGCCTTGTAATTGGGGTTGGGAGTGAGAGGGATCTGCCTTATGTGGGCCAATCGGCTTTCTGCAGACTCCCATTTACTTAAATAAGAAAATGGGAGTCTGCAGAAAGCAGGTTGACCCACACAAGGCAGATCCCTCTTATGTTCTTATATATATACTATATATATATATATATATATATATATATATATATATATATATATATATATATATATATACGGTATATATATATATGTATATATATATATAGAGAGAGAGATAGATAGATAGATAGATAGTAAATATTTGTATTGTATGCCAATTAATTTTCATGCAATTATATGAATATATATGGATATGCAGACAAAAATAGGAATGATAGGACATTAGGGACTAGGAGTGGAGTCGTTAGAAAAATTAAGGAAGCTTCCAACGGTAATTTTTTGCCCAGATTTATTTTCTCATCCATCCTATTTATAGGTAGTTTCAGAATTCAATGTGCATATGTATCCGGCAAACTGTATCAATTTAATGTTAAGAACATAAGATTGCGGGAAACTGCGTAAGGCCATGCAGCTCACATGAGGCATCTCCCATTCACACCCAGCCCATATCAACCATTTGGTAATCATAATAATGCCGATACCGATGTTAAACGAGTATCTAAATGCTGCCAACAATAAGAAATACATAAATAATTAAATACATAAATAAATATTATTTGTATTCTTTAATTTATATATACAGTATATAATTATATATATCAGAGTTGGGTCGATTAACTCATTAAATTAACTAGTTAAGTTAAGTTAACTCTAATTTAGGAATTAACTAGTTAAGTTAAGTTAAGTTTAGAAGTTAATCGGTTAAGTTAATCAATTAACTATACCTTTCATTTAAGCTTTCAAGCTTCCTAAACTTGAATTTCTGCTTTTGTTATAATTATTTGCACAAATTATTCAACTTGTGCTTGGAAACATCTATTTGTATATGTATAATATTATAATTAGCATTACTCAATTTCCTTACACAATTTAGCTTCCCTGTGTCAGTTATCTTAACTATGTTATAATTTCCCTCCAAATTTACTCATTTTGATGAATGCAAGCAAAACCCTTTCTAAGCTCCTTCTTGACAAATATATATATATCATGTTTGTTATTCTTTCTTGGACTATTTCAGGGAGTTTACAATCAATCGTATACTGTATAATTATATCAGTCATCAGTAGAACTAAGTATAATTATATTAGAACTCATCTCACTTGGCTAAATTATTCGACTCGTCGATCTGACCTGGTCAGGTGAAGGTATCGAGAGATAATGAACACCCAGATCGATGGATATAATGCTAGAAAAAAAAAAAAAAAAGTATGCATTTCACATAATTTTGACAATCGGGTTTCAATGTATTACATGCTGGTATGTCCACGTCAAACTCCTAACACCCTAATTTTGTGTTAGGCTTAACTACAAAAAACTACTTTAACCCTTTGGCTGCAGCTATGTTTGGGCTATTTAGGGCATATTCAGGCATTCCTGAATGATAAATCAAGTATCTGCATTAAATGAAGTGTATTCTGCCGAAAACTAGGCGAAAATAGCTTCAAAATGACACCAGAACGGACCCTGTACGTGGTCTGGTTCACCCGCAGTGGTCCCAGTGAAACGCGGGAACCCCGCTATTATGTAACACTCGCTCGCTTGGCTACACTGGTGAGAGAGACAGAGAGAGACCCGCGCGAGACACAGCCTAGCTCAGTGAGCCGCTCGGTGCTCTGAGGGTCGGAGGTGGGCCCCTCACGCTCCCGCCAAGGGCGAATGAAGTGAGACAAAGGGCGATCATTCGCCAACATTCGCCAACATTTTCAGTTCGCCCCCGTTTTTTGGGTATGCTCAAAATTTAACGGCAAATCTGGGTGAACATGGGCGACGCTAGGGCGACCGTTGTGCGATTTTGGCAACAATTGGAGAATGTTCGAGCGAATATGGCTATTTTTGGAACATAGACAAAAATACTGTCGCCCTCTGTCGCTGGGCGTTCGCCATCGAAAAATCGCACAGTGGGATACCCCCTTTAGGACCCCACGGAACAGAAACGATGGTTGGCAACCCCCCAAGTCCAGCCGCGTGCATGTGGGCACGCGCGGGAGTGATTTTCCATTATTTTGCCTACCCATCACCCCATGTTAATTGTGACTTTCCCCTGCCCCCCAAGACCCCCAAATGACCTAGGTGAGCGTTTTTATATTGTTTTTCCTTCATTACTAACCCATCCCATGTGTTTTTAGGAAACAAAAGTTGACAAGTGGCTGGGCCTCGAGTGTACTTTTTTATTAAATCGCTTAGGGTCCAGGGGATTAATTCTAAGCCTACATTATAGTGATGAGTATAAACTTGACTGTACTAGTGACAGATTATTTATTTGATTTCAGCTATATTTAGTCTATTTCATAAAGCTTAGGAAGAATATATGGCACCTAAAAGGATTAATTGAGATAGGCTGTAGCCTTTTAATGGGTAGACGTGCTTCCTAAGTTGAATAAAATCATCTGTTTGTAACCAGAATACAATGAAAAGGATGTCACCGAATATGGAATGGGTTAAAGAGGCATGCAGGCATCGAGATGGTGATGTACGGTATATAATTTTTGGTGATGCAGTTTTTATAGCATGAGGGCATGAGTGATAATACAGTACTCTATACATTAGAATATGTAATGGCAATTGTGGCAATGCTGATGATTCCGTATTCCTTACTTTTAAGATGCTGCATTAGCAAAACTTCCTACACACTACACAATTATCCTATAAACTACACATACCAACAAGGGGGCCCTCAACCCATCGTGTTTCCATCCGGATCCCTAATTATGCCTCCTTAAAACATACGAAAACCCGAGTCAAATGTTGTCTCGATATTGTGCGATTTGCTTACTTTTTTGGGTAAATCAATTGGCCTACATTATGTTTGGGTAGTTTTAGATTTATCTAGCAGTCCCCCTCAATCTTGTGTTTACGCTGAGGAACAGATGACGTTCGAGTCTAGATCGACCCGCATTTATCGTATTTCATGTCTTTATTACATCTCGTAAGTACAAAACTTGGCTGGAGAATCCGTATCTATGTGCTATTAAAGGTGTGGACAATGTTTTGTTTACCCATATACACTCATTAATCGTCTTAACCCCTCATATTCCCTGAGCTTCAAAGCCCTCCCCATTTGTGTTTTTGTGTTAATATTTTCGGGGTAATGAGGCCGTATAAAACTGATTTATAGATTTTACTATAATATTCGTAAACATAATATATACAAACACCAGTTTTTTTAATGTAAGTTAAATACCGGGAAACAGCCAACAAGAGCCAAACACCACCAAGAACCTGCTCCCGTATCCAGAGAACAGCCAAATCAACCAGTGCCGTATCGCCAGCATCTCCAGCAGGCCAAAGATCATGAAATCCCTTCCATCACAGACACCGCTTAAACCAGATCAAGTCAGGGAAAACGGATCAAACCCCCTACCTGTAAGAGAAAACGCGTCACTTCCCCTTTCTAGGACAATGAACGCGTCCATACCCCCCTACCAGGACCTAACCTAGCCCCACCAGGACATACTCTGGGAGGCTATGCACGCAGCCGGATCCCAAGCCTTGGCCCCGCCCACTGTCCAAAATGTACAAATATTATATTAGATTAGATTAACCTAACTTAACTTAACCTAACCTAACCTAACCTAACCTAACCTAACCTAACCTAACCCTAATATAATATAATAAAATATAACATAACACAAATAACAAAATAAAAATATAAAATACACAATCCGAGTGGGATCGAACACTGGATTATCAGATCCAGGGGCGAGACCTCTACCGACTGTGCTACGGAGCGACTTGGGAAAGGCGGTTTGAAGGTTATATTTAAACGCTGTTGGGCAGGGGGCGGGGCCAAGGGGGCTTACATTCTCGCACATGCGCAGAGGGTAAGGAATCCGGCTGCGTACATGGCCTTCCCATACTCTACCCCCAGCTGGACCTTCTCTATTCTGATTTGTTGTTTATGAAAATGCACACCAAGAACCTCAATATCCCCCTGTATCTCTACACAAAGTGAACTTAATTATGGCAGCTAAGTGATCATACAAGTAAGACCTCATATGGATTATGCCGTCCAATTTTGGTGTCCTTATTACAGAATGGATATAGATTCCTTGGAGAGAGTACAGCGAAGAATGACAAAAATTATTCATAATATTAGAAATCTACCATATGAAGAAAGGTTGAACAAATTAGGCTTACATTCGTTAGAAAGACGCAGAGTTAGAGGGGATATGATAGAAGTGTTCAAGTGGTTCAGTGGGGTAAATAAAGGAGACATGAAAAATGTACTGAAGCTCAGTGATAGCGAAATAACTCGAACAAATGGTTATAAATTAGATCAATTTCGTTTCAGAAAAGATATAGGCAAATATTGGTTTGGTAACAGAGTTGTAGATGGGTGGAATAGGCTACCAAGTGATATAGTGGGATCAAGAATGATAGGGAGCTTTAAGATAAAATTAGATAGGCATATGGACGAGAGGGGTTGGGTGTCAGGGGGATCTACCAGGTGTGGGCCAATCGGCGCTCAGCAGACCCCCGTTATCTTGTGTTAATCTCTGACCGCTTTGGTGGGGTCAGTACTCAAGGTATTAGTAAGTTGGGCCTATAGTTGGGCCTTGAAATTGGGGTTGGGTGTGACAGGGATCTGCCTTGTATGGGCCGATCAGCTTTTTGCAGACTCCCATTTTCTTATGTTCTTATGTTATGTAAAACTCAAGATCACCTAAACTCAAAAGTCACCTCCATACAACAGGAAAATTCTCAACTTGTCCCATCATCGTAAATCCTTTTTTCATTACCCCAGCAGGCCATCTCCAAGCCAAAAGTGAAAATAAATAAACGAGGAACATCCAAGCCATCCCGGGGAAATAACTCATATTTTTAGTGTAAAGCATAAGCTCAAAATAAATCAAAAACCTCTTTCCGCCATGTCCCTGCTGCCCTGAGAAGTCATCCACTTAACCCTAACTAAACAGTGGATAGGATCTCAACTGACCCAGAGAGAGTTAGGCAAAACTGGCTTGGTTATACAGTCGAGTGCTTCTCCCTAGGGCAAACACACTTAACTGGTAACCTACACAGTTCGGATTAAGATTCCGTAGGGGCTAGCCATTCTTCCCTTAAACTCTTGACAAGCAGCCTTGATTTAACAGACGACTAGCTCTTCTTTGGACGAACCTAGTTAACTGCAAATCAATAGAATGGGAAATAAGAAATCTGTCAAGGCTAACCTTGGATCCTTGGAGACCCTTATCATTAGTGCAAAAAAGTGTGTTAAAGTGTGATCCCGAAGAAAGGACGTAGGAGGAAGAACGAGAACTAGAGAGAGAGCCAGAACAAGAGCATTACCTTACCTGTGTGGCGTGACCTTGTAGGGACCATCGACATTGTTGCCATGTGTCACCAGACTCTCTACAGGCTTCTACCTTTCCTACTCAAATCTTTTAAGTAACTTATTGTTTTGTAAAGTGTTTTGAAGATTACAGTAAGGGTTAATAAGATTTGCTAAGATTCACATTAACGTAGCTTCTGAAGATTTTCCATTCTTCACTTCTAGATATCCGTAACTAGATTTAGAGAGAATATTACACTTCTATCAGTGGGATAAATAGATATATAATTCTTCGAGTACAGGCTCCTGTATTCCTATGAGGAGTAATATAAATATTTGTTCGAGAAATTATACATGCACCTACACTATACACGTAAAACTAAAGTGAACTCTTATTCAGATCTTATTCTATGCTATATCATCAGTAGGGTACGTAAGATATAGATAAGTTGTTCACAGAGTGTTTTACCATTCAGTCTCTTTCTTTGACTATTATTAAGTATCACGCTTCATTTCATGTAGTGTTCAGTTTGAGTTGATTTTAACTCTGTATTTAACGTCGCATTAATCACCCGCCTGGCGAGGATATTTTCAGTCATCCATACATGACTTTTGTATTTATTTAAACCATTTATGAACCTCTCCGGGTGGTCGGGGGCCGGGGGAGTGCTGGAGCGACCTTGGTGACCCTGGTCTCTGGGTCTTCTCCTGGGTGACCTGGATGTGTGTGAGTTTGTGTTTTTTATCTGTGTCTATTTGTTTTTTTATGTTGTTTTTGTGTTTTCCCTGTTCTTGCTCTGTCTTGAGTCGGCTACCCCCAAAATGGGGATTGGGCCTGAGCATATAGATAGATAGATAGATAGATACATTTATGAACTTATATTCATTACCTTGATTCCTCGAGTTCTTTGAGTTAATTCTCCTGTAAACTTTGCCTTAACGTAAAGGTTATACTTAAATCAAATGGTACCTTAATTACCATAACCTCAGTACTGCTTGTATGTTGTCGCAGTAACTAATATTTACCCTCAGCGCGTAACTACCTCGCCCACGCCAAAACCCCTTCACAGTACTATTTATTGTTTGAGACTAAATCTCTCTGTGTACACCTATTCTGTGTTTACGATAGGACATTCGATCAGTATTTATTTGTACTATTGTATAACCTAATCAATTTGCTTCTAGGTCATTAGTTATCCTAGGACTTATTCCATTTTATGATTTATGTTTAATATCCATTACAGTGATCTCTTACTCTAAAAGGGTTTTCGCTTTTCATAACTAATATATGATTTGTACCCTAGCCACTTAAGGAATAAAACGTGTGAAACTAAATTGTGTATTCTGTGTCATTGATTATTATTGTTGCATGATATATGATATTGAAGTTCGTTACGCTCCAGTGAGAGTATTAAGATTCCCCCTTCTTTCCTAAGGTGGAAAAAGCGGAATCTATAAAGCACGTTAAATTACAACGTCTCATAACAGTAAGACTATAAAAACACCTAAACTGGTTAAAGTAATCTAGATTTTTACCTATAAGCTTGCATTTACTTTGTCTTAACCTTATATAATTAAGCCGAGTAGGCCTATCGTAAACAAATTAGGTTACCTGTAGCAAGGTAATCGTATGATAGGTTTAGGAAAAAATGGTTAAAGAAGACTGAGTAATACTATTATCACATAATGGTTAGAGAAGACTGAGTAATACTATTATCACATAATGGTTAGAGAAGACTGAGTAATACTATTATCACATAATATAGGTGGCCGCCACATTCTTAGGGCAAAGCAATAAACGAAGAAACATTTAATTATATGGATAAAGGAAAAGTGCATAGTGATTCATATAGGGAATATTAAGTAGAAATACAAGAATAATATAAGAGAGAATGGAAGTGAATTACACAATATTGACGTATTACAGTAGAAACTCGAATAACGCATAAGAAAATATAGCCAAGGCAAATAAAAAACACTAACACATCCTTGTGTCGTCCTTGGCCGATTTTACGGAATTCTGGATCTGAATTAAGTGTGAGAACATGGCTAAAGTCTGGAAGAGAAAGGATGCCAGTGTGACAGGCCATTAAAAGTAGGCGTAAGGATGACTACCATACTACCTTGCTTCTACACCCTCCTACTCTGCCCTCTCTAACACCCCCTTCCTCTGGCTGGCACCCGCAGTCTCAAGGGTTACCAAACAATGAAGAACACATATTTCACATCCTTTCGGGACTTCGGTGAAACTTTTTCTATTGCACTAGACATATTGAAAGCTTTCGATAGAGTCTGGCACAAATTTTTAATTTCTAAACTACCCTCCTTCGGTTTCTATCCCTCCATCTGTGCCTTTGTCTCTAATTTCCTTTCCGGCCGTTCTATAGCGGCGGTTGTGGACGGCCATTGTTCATTTCCTCACCCTATAAACTCTGGTGTTCCTCAGGGCTCTGTCCTATCTCCTATTCTCTTTCTATTTTTTATAAATGATCTCCTTAACTGTATCTTAATTCCCATCCATTCATACACAGACGACTCAACCTTACACTACTCCTTTAGTTTTTCAGAACGCCCCAGCCAGCAATCCCTTAACGACAAACGTAATGAAGCCATAGAACTCTTAAATTCTGATCTAAATACTATCTCCAATTGGGGCAGAGAAAACCTTGTTACCTTTAATTAATGCTTCCAAAACCCAATTTATCCATCTATCTACCCATCAGGATCTCACAGCGGACTATCCCTTATTCTTCAACAATACAAAAATCAACCCTTCATCTTCTCTCAATATTCTTGGTGTCTCTTTTTCTTCTGCTCTCATTTGGAAGGACCATATTACCAGTCTTGCTAAGGCAGCCTCCCAGAAGCTGGGTGTGCTCAACTGCCTTAGGGGGATCTTTTCCCCAGCACAGCTTCTTGCTCTGTACACTGTACAGGGGCATAGTGCGTCCTTGTGTTGAGTATTGTTCACATGAGTGGGGAGGTTCCTCTCACACCGCTCTCCTAGAGAAAGTTGAAAGGAAGGCCTTTCGTATCATTAACTCCCGTCCACTCACCAACTCTCTGCAATCTCTCTCTCTCCGCCGCAATGTTGCATCTCTCTCGCTATTCTATCGCTACTATAATAATCAGTGTTCCTCAGATCTTTCCCAGTGCATACCACCTCCTTTACGTAGGGCACGTGGTTCCCGTCTTGCAACTCAATCCCACCCCTACTCTGTGCAACTCTCTAACCCAAGAGTGAAAAGTTACTCTCAAACTTTCTTCTACTCAACAGCTGAGCTCTGGAACTCTCTCCCAGAATCAGTCTTTCCCTCTTCCTATGACTTGGATTGTTTCAAGCTCCGTGTGTCCAGGAATTTTGGCTCGATCGTCCCTTGATTTTGGCCCTGTCAATCTTTCAACTATGGGAGAGGCACTCGCTATAGGCAATTCTGCCTTTTGCCTCCCTCAATCACATAGAAAACAAACAAAAATTGTCGCCTTCATATGGGGGTCCAAGAATTATTATGAGTGACTGTACCTCTGGCGCCCGAACCTTTGTGACTATGGAGATGAAATTTGGATATATATACCTGTATATATAAACAAGTAATAATATATATGTAAAATAAAAAATGGGGCTACGGAGTTTGTCATTCCCATAAAGTGTATTATCATAGTGCAGCCTTCTCGATATCTCAGGGCTACTCTCTAACCCGAAGAGAGTACGGGTGCCTCGGCTAGTTGATGCATAAGTCACAGAGAGGAAGATAACTTATGTACGTGACTGTACTCTGTATGTATAATTATATGAATGGTATATGGGTATGTGTGTAAGTATGTATGTATGTTTGTGCCTGTAAGATATACAATAGGACTCACCATACTGTAGTAGTATGTCACTTTCACACTGGATGTTGTCCTTAATTTGCTTACAACACAAATATACAATGTTAATAGGCTATCAAATTATCCCAGTTAACTTGTTCTCCAATAAATATTTCTAATGGTATTAAAGGCACAGTTAGGCATATTATATTTTATATAACTCAAATACATAACGATCTTTCTATACCTAGCTATATATACAGTATATATATATATATATATATATATATATATATATATATATATATATATATATATATATATACCTGTATATATATATATAGTATATATATATATATATATATATATATATATATATATATATATATATATATATATATATATATAAACACTATATAGTCCAGATATGATTTATGTATTTATGGTCATTACAATATTACACCTTCCGACACAGAATGATCCACAGGTACACGTGGAAGCGGGTGTGGACGATAGAGGATGAGACAGTGGTGGAACGAAAGTCATTGATTGATTATGTATGTGTGGATGAACGAATGAAGAAATCTGTGAAAGATGCTAGGATGTATAGGGGTATTGGAGGGGGTCTGTCTGACCATTATGTAGTGGTAGCTAAGGTTAGGATACAAAAGAAGTGGGTGAGGAGAGCTGGAGAGAGGCGAGAGGACGGTGGAATGGTGAGGAGGGTGGAGAGGTTGCAGGAGGAGGAAGTCAGGGAGGAGTACAGGAGAGCAGTGGAAAGACGACTAGGTGGGTTCGACCTGGAAGTTATGTAGGAAGTGGAGGAGATGAGCAATGTGTTTAAGGATGAGATCTTTGCAGCATGCGAGGAGGTGTGTGGAGTGAGGAGAAGAGGGAGGGGAGTGAAAGGTACAGCACGGTGGACAGAAGAGGTAAGAATAGCTGTGGAAGAAAAGAAGAAAGCATATAGAGAGTGGTTGGGTAGTAGAGGGAATGAAGATTTCGAGAGACAGAAACAAGCGAGGTACGTGGAGAGTAAGAGGGTGGTGAAGAGAGTAGTGAAGGAAAGTAAGAGAAGATTAGATGAGGAATTTGGAAGGAATCTGAGTGTAAAGTGGAGGGAGAGTAAGAAACTGTTCTGGAAAGAAGTCAAGAAAGTTAGGGAAGGTAGCAAGGGAAACAGTAAGGGTGTGAAAGACAAGAATGGGAGAATGCTAGCCGAGAAGCAAGAGAGAGTCGAAAGATGGAGGGAGTACTTCAATGAGTTGCTAAATGTAAGGAATGAAGAGCCAGCAAACATAGCTGGATATGGTATGGGAGGGAGAAGAAGAGTAGTAGTGGAGGAGGAGGTGGGGATCAGGAGGTCAGAAGTGTGGGAAGCCATGAAAAGAGTGAAGTTGGGGTAAGCACCAGGAACAGATGGAGTGTGTGGGGAAATGTTGAGGTATGGTGGTGAGATAGTGATCGAATGGGTATGGAAAATGTGCAAATTAGCATGGGAGAAGGGGAGCTGTGCACCTGATGACTGGAAGACTGGCATAATAGTCCCCCTATATAAGGGCAAAGGGGAAAGAGGAGTGTGTGGTAACCACTGAGGAATATGTCTTCCAAGCGTAGTAGGGAAGGTATACAGTAGGGTAGTGACTGAGAGAGTGAGAGTGAGAACGGAAAAATGGATAGGTGACGAGCAGGGAGGTTTTAGGAAGGGAAGAGGATGTGTAGATCAGATTTTTACCCTGAATTGTGTTGTGGAGAAATATCTGGAGAAGCAACAAAAGGTGTATGTTGCCTTTATGGACTTGGAGAAGGCCTATGACAGAGTGGATAGAGAAGGTTTGTGGAAAGTACTTAGAATATACGGAGTAGATGGCAAGTTGCTGAAAGCAGTGAAGAGCATGTATGAGGGTGCAAAGGCGGCAGTAAGTGTGGAGAGGGAGCAGAGCGAGTTCTTTGACCTGAATGTTGGTTTGAAACAGGGGTGTGTGATGTCCCCGTGGTTGTTTACTGTATATATGGATGGAGTAATGAAAGAAATACTATCAAGAGCAGTGGATGTTGGTGTATCGCTGAAAAGGGAGGGAATTGAGTGGAAGCTACCTATACTGCTGTTTGCGGATGATACAGTTCTGATGAGTGATAATAAATGGGAGTTGCAGGGTCTGGTAAATGAGCTTGGAACAGTGTGCGAAAAACGGAATTTGAAGGTAAATGCGGGGAAGAGCAAGGTTATGGTCTTCGAAAGGGGTTAAGTCACAGAGTGTGAGGTGAAGCTGAACGGTCAGGCTATGGAGATAGTCAACTCTTTTAAGTATCTGGGCAGTGTGTTGAGTAAAGATGGGACTATGGATGAAGAAGTGCGTGAGAAGGTACAACAGGGGAAGAGGGTTGTAGGAACGGTGAAAGCAGTGACAAGAAATAGGGTGGTCAGTATGGAAGTGAAGAAGTCCTTGCATGATAGTGTGGTAATCCCGACACTGACTTACGGAAGCGAAGCATGGACGTTGGTTGAGAGACTCGGACCAAAAGTGAGAGCAGTGGAAATGAATTACTTAAGAAGTGCGTGCGGAGTTACATGGAGGGATAGACAGACTAATGAGGAAGTAAGAAGGAGGTGTGGTGTGGAGGTAGATGTGCTGGAAAGTATGAAAAGGAATAACTTGAGATGGTTCGGCCATATAGAACGTATGGAAAGCGAGAGAATGACTAAGAGGGTGTACGAGAGCGAGGTGGAGGGACAGAGAGGGAGAGGTAGACCGAATGAGAGGTGGAAGGATGGAGTGAGGAAGTATATGAACGAAGGCGGTGCTGGTTGGGGGGAGGGGCGTCGACTGACTGGGGACTGAGGTGCATGGGGGTGGTTCGTTCGTGGCTACCCCTTCGGGGATCACGGCGTCAGGCAATAGATAGATAGACAATATTAATACAATTTGTGTCATTTAACTAACTTCACCTACTTCGTAAAACACAGTATTCATTTTCAAGTCCATGGTAAATACACTAGGTTATCACATGACCTTGTTTGCCTATAATTCTCTCATACTTGGACCTGCCCATACTCTCCATTATCAAATTACTGTTACTCATCATTCTAAGACACATAACTTATATATTTGTCCACAGGTTTTCACGTCCTTCATACACTAAAGTCCGGGAGAACGCACACTACCTACCCATACGATGTCTTGGAGATGACTAAAGTTTCCACCTGGTTAAGGGATGTCACCGGCTTTCTTTTATCTTTCTCTCAGATTCTCTCTTTCCCTGGCTTGTATCCATTCGGCCCCATTCAGCCAACTGTTTTAAGACTTTTATCCCCATCCAGGTGTAGATTTCTTCCTGGCGAGCGATAGCGAGCCAGCATTGTTTGGAGAAATCCGGCTTTGCCGGACACATTTTTCTATCGAAAAATGTACAAATTTAGCTTGCTGTCAAAACAAAAATATATATATGCTGACTCGCTACCGCTCGCCAGGAAAATATAAAGACCTGGATGGGGAAACGTCTTAAACAATTTTTTTTTTTTTTTTTTTTTTTAAGAGACAATGAACGGAGGAAGGAAAAACACAGATAAAACAAAAAGGTCCATGTGCCTAAAGGCATCCTCCATTCATAACATGTTTTTAACAACTGGATTTAAACTTTTGTAGATTGTAAGTTTGTGGAAAGCAACTCGAGGGAAGTGAACTCCAAAGAGTAGTAGTTCTAGGGATAAATGAATTTTGATAAGCAGAAGTTCTGCATTGTGGAGGAGAAAGTGTAAATTCATGGGCGCTCTCAGCTGCCCTAGTTCTACGGGGAAAGATGTGGAGAGGCGGCACAATTGAAGCAAGTTCCTCTGAACAATTGCTGTGAAAATATCTGTAGAATAATGCAAGGGATGCAACGTTTCTTCGTATGGATAATGTAGGAAGGTCCTGTGTGATTGCAGGGTTATTGATTAATCTAATAGCTTTATTTTGAATTTTGTCCAACTGCCTCAATGCAACCACTCCACTTCCACTCCACAGAGGTGAACAGTAATCCATCTGCGAATGCACATGACTTTTATATATTACGGCCAACTGCTCGTCAGTGAAAAATTCTCGAACTCTGTACAGGAGTCCCAGTTTTTTTAGGCATTCTTACCAATGCTTCTAACATAATGTGTCCAGCTCAAGTTAGTAGTTAATGATACACCGAGAATGTCAATACTAGGGGAAGTGGGAATATTTACATCATTAACAAATATATTGGAGTCAGTGAGATTCTGTCGGTTAGAAAATTGAATGTACTTGGTTTTCTGTGCATTAAAGGAAACTAGATTCTTTTGTCCCCATTCATTAATTCTAGAAAGGTCCTGGTTCAGAGAAATTGCTTTTTTTTTTTTGAATTTATAAGATCGGGTTGGGTGAAAGAATTGGTAAATGTGAAGGAACTATGGAGTGTTGAGTCATCTGCGTCGGAATGTATTGGATTATGAGTGGTAGATATGAGATCATTGATATGAATGAGGAACAGAGTTGGGGCCAAAACTGATCCCTGGGGAACACCAGCATTTATTGAGTGAAATTGAGAATAAAGGCCATCTACCATTACACATATTTTTCTGTTATGAAGATAAGAAGAAATTAGTGGAACTAATGATGCAAGGCCGTAGTGTGACATCTTCGACAATAAGGATTGATGCCAGACTCTATCAAATGCCTTTGATATATCCAGTGCTATTGTATGTGTTTCACCATGTTGGTCTGTAGCTTGGTTGATTTGATGCGTAAGAAGGCAAAGAATGCCTGCAGTTGATTGACATCGTCTAAAACCATATTGCCTATCACTGATTAATTTATTATTCTCAAGATGCTTAATTATGTGATTATTTAATATAATTTCAAAGACTTTACCAAGAGTGGAAGTTATAGCTATTGGTCTGTAGTTTGATGGATCTGAAGAGGCACCTTTTTTAGGAACTGGATGGATGTTTGCTTCTTTCCAGGGTACTGGGAAGCATGAGGTATGAGTACACAGACGGATATTTTTTGCCAATACAGGAGCGAGCACCAAGGAGCAATTCTTAAGTACTATTGGAGGAATTTCATCTGGACCAGGAGCCTTATCTACTGAGAGATTCTGCAAAATAGTTTTGACATGTCTGGTGTGGATCTTAAATGAGGGAATTTCAGGCGAATTAAAATTAAGTACAGGGACATCTTGATTTATTTCATCTAAGGTTGAGTTGGTGGAGAAAATATCCGCAAGAAGGTTAGCTATACCTCGTGGGTCACTTACAAGATTGCCAGTCGGAGATTTTAATGGTGGAATGGATGAAGCAGTAGTGAAGTTGGATTTGAATGAGTTAAGAGTAGACCAAAATATTGTGTTATCATTTGGATTATTTAGAAGTTTATTTGCCTGCTTGTGGAGAAAGTTTGATTTAGTTAGGTTTAATACAGTTTTGGCATGATTTCTGATGTTTCTAAAGTAATTAAAGGCTTCATGTGTTTTTGATCTTGTGCATGCATTGTAGGCTATTGCTTTTTGTTCAGTTACTCTAGCACAATTATGGTCAAACCATTTAGGTGAATTAGATCTTTTACTGTACTTTTGATGAGGAATAAAAGTTTCCATTCCAATTTTTACAAAATCTTGTATGTGGCTCAAGGTGGTGTGTGCATCATTAGAAAAGAAAGAGGTCCAGGGAATATCAATAAAGAAACCTTGAAGACCCTCCCAGTCTGCCCTATCGTAATGCCATTTAGTCACCAAAACAGGTTCAGAGTGGGAAGGTGTGGTAGGTGATAGACAGGTGGCCTGTATCAGACAGTGATCACAAGATCCAAGCGGGGACCTCACTGTAACATCATAATTTTCTGAATTGGTTGTTAAAAACAAGTCCAGTAGGTGGGAATTATGATTAGGATTATCTGGTACACGGGTGGGTTGGTTGACTAGTTGAGTGAGATTAAATGAGTCTGCAGTAGGCTGAATGGGGCCGAATGGATAGAAGCCAAAGAGAGAGGGAGAGAAAAAGACCAAAAAACCGAGGTGAGCTCCCTTAAAGGTTCAACCGTTCATCTCTCTGATTGGTCGTTGGCCGGCCACCAGTCTGTTGCCAGTTAATATTGTTACGGAGGGGTCACAATGTTTGCATTACTGTGATGTTTATTTTCCGGTCTCCCCCTACTTCTAGCATCATTTATACTGTATTTGGATCTCCTCTGTAAATATATTATGTCTTAAGGGGAGACTGGCCGTTTGTTTGGTCATATATTCTTAAATGTTTTTAGTTTCCTCTTTATACCTAAATCAAGCTTAGAACAACCCCCCCCCCCCTAGACCCCCCCTTCAAGATAAATTTGTACATTTTTCGGTAGAAAAATTTCCCGGCCGAAGGCCGGTTCCTCTTAAAATTGCAGGCTCGCTATCGCTCGCCAGGAAAAAATCGACACCTAAATGGCACGAAAGGTCTTAAAATTGACAACGAAATGGGGTGAAATGTGTTAAAATCGCCAAACAAATGGGCCGAACGTCTTATAATTTCAAAACTAGTGGGGCTAAGCATTAGGGAGAAGGGGGTCCAGAAAAATTGTCTGCCTCCCCTTAATCCGCTGTATGTTTGGCGAACTAATTAATATACTGTAGGTGTGCTTTTAAAGTTGTGCTAAAAGTTGTTCACAGCCTCAATATGTAGATTGTTAGCAAATTGCAGTGTTATTTAACACATGACAATTTTGTCAATATTTTAATGAGAGAGATAGAGAGAGAGAGAATGTGTTAAAATCTCTACTGTTGCTTTATCATCCTATTTGTGTGAGGAACATTTTACGGTCCTCTCTCTCTCTCTCTATATATATATATATATATATATATATATATATATATATATATATACTGTATATACTGTATATTATAATACCCTGTACCCGCAAAAATCCCGCAACCACAAATCTACGTAACGAAAAATAGTCGTTGGTGGAAAGGTCTAATAAACCCACCACGTGAATCAGCTACCACGAGACTATCACCTGGTTCTTTCAATAACTATGGTTTCTATTCCATTTTACGTCCGAGGTAGTACAGTGGTTAGCGCGCAAGATTAGTAAGCCTACTGACCAGGGTTCGAAAACGCGCCAGGTCCAGAGATTTTCGGGATGGTTATATTCCCTTCTCACCCACCATTTTATATATATATATAATTATATATATATATATATATATATATATATATATATATATATATATATATATATAATTATATACTATATATAAATTAATAATCCCTTTGGCTCTGGACGCCAATATATATTATATATTATATATTATATAATATATATATATATATTATAATAATTATTATTATTATAATATATATATAATTATTTATATTATATATATTTATTTGTGTGTTTTCCTCCTTTACTTTTTGGTGCCAAAATTAAACCAATAACCAATCCTAATAGTATTATAGTCCGCAGAACTATAGTATAGACGCAAACACTAATGTATGCCCCGGCAGCCTTGTTTCTTTTCTTTAAACTACAAACATTGCGTATAAATGTAACAACAATGGTACACATAGTAAGTGTTTAAATAGTCAGGTCAGGTCAGTTGAAGGTATTGCCTTTACAACGGCACCTCTTATCTATCTGAAGGATAAGCCTTTACAACGGCACCTCTATCTACTTATGAAGAGTGTTAAGAGGGGAGAGTGGGTGTTGGAGAGACAGGAAGCTGTTGGAGGTGTCCTCCGACTTGGTGCGAGCATGTAAAACACGCTAGGACGTACTACCACACCCACTCAATATGTCTGCCTTGGCTGGGATCGAAGCCAGGTCAAGCAGATTCACTTGAACGTGCTCTCCGCTCGACCGCCGCGGCTTTACGTGTTAAAATTGGCACATACGAACGATTGCAATACTTGTTCTGTGTATCCTTTTAATTATATTTGAACACATAATTCAATTGGCACATAAGAACGATTGCAATACTTGTTCTGTATATCCTTTTAGTTACATTTGAACACATATTTAATTTGTACACTTAATATGACATGTCCTCCTTTCTCCCCTTCAGCCAAACAAATAATTATAAGCCTACCAAATAATATTGGAGTCACCTGAGATTGTTTCCAGGAGATTACACACAGCTCTCAGTTTTGTTAAGGTGGGTAGAATTATATATGTTGGTAGATATTTTCCTTCATTTCTAATTGGTTTCCTCTCTAGACCTACAGTACATCAAACTTAGAAAAACAAAATCTACAAAATCCCCCTTCTAGATATATTTGTAAATTTGTCGGTAGAATAATGTCCCGGCCAAGGGCTGTTCCCTCCTTAATTACAGGCTCGCTATCGCTCGCCCGGAAAAAATCAACACCTAAATAACACGAAAAGTCTTAATATTGACAAAGAAGGAGGGTGAAAGGTCTTCAATCGGCCAAACTAATGGGCCAAACGTCTAAATATATTAAAAACAAATGGGGCTAAACATGAGGGAGAAGGGAGGCCAGAAAAAACAACCACCCCTATTAACACAATAATCCCGGATGTCAGCATTGGACTAAAAGGAACAATAAATATTTTGAGGACATGTGTCGGGAATAGGGTAATGATCCCGACAGGTTTTGGTCCAATAGGACATTTGAATTTGGCGGTATCGTATCGCTTGTACGATTTCGGCTGGTTCTTTGTGTATTGTAGTTTATTCTTAAGTTAGGTTAAATATTAACTGTAATGTATAAATATCTACATCAGCTCTAGATGTATTATGAAACCAAGTTATGGGTTATAATTATTATGAGCCGGCAGCCATATGTAATTTCGCGAAGCGATCGGAGGCCGGCCCTTCAGTCTCTCAATCAACACCAAACAGTCAACATCTCCTCCCCCGGCTCTGACTCAACCCACAGTTCACCATGTACTACAAATATTAATTTATAACAACAGTCCTACATCACCAGTCCTCACTCCTCTAAGCTAAGTTCATTGTATCGATATTGTATTATGTGAACATTCCTACATGTCATGCAATTGAATTAGCCGCGTGTGGGGGACTGGATTACACCCATCGACGAATACCTTGTCGGTAATTATATTATAACTATTTGTTGGGATATTTCATGTACCAGTGATATATAATTTAACCTTTATCTAAATTCCCGATAAATATTGGTCCTTCGTGCCCTAAAGCTTCCTTACTGTAGTACCGTTTTGTTTGCTTCCTTGACGCTTGTGGGCTTACAAATGGCTGCCGCCTCGCGCGTTGTTGGCCGCCTGCCATTTCCCTAGTTTAGGTCCAGCTTCTTCCCTCGTGTTTTTTACCGTCTAGGCGCCGTCTCTATCTTTTTTGGGACTAGTTTCCAGGGTTTTTTTGGGCGTGTGTTCCTTGGCGTTTTTTGGTGGGTTAGCTGGGCTGGAAATTGTGGTAGGGGTAGTTTCGTCGGTCCCCGTTTTGCGCTCTTAGGCTAGGCTAGGCAGTCTAGGCCTGCAGGTGTCTGTGGTGGCTATTCATTCGCTTTGGTGGTGTGCCTGTGGTGTTAGTTGTGTTGTGTCATTGTGGGACTCGTTCTTAATTTTGCTAGTGGGGAGGGTTCTCATGTGACCTTTTATCTTTAAATTTCATAATAGCCTAGGCCTAGTTGCTTAAAGTGGCGGTCATGAGTGTCGGTCTTTGTTAATTCCTAAGCGATTGACAGTTAATAGTCAGACCTCATGATTGTAGCTTAACCAACTAGGCTTACCTATAAAGGGCTTACAATAATTAGTGCTTCACCTTACCCTTTCTTTTAATGGATTTAGTATTTAATTATTTTGTCTAGTCAGATAATTTCCTTTCGTTAGTTTATATTAAGGGGACTGTAGGTATTATGTAATTCTTTTTGAGTAATTTATTAAGTAATGGGGGTTTGCCACTGTTGATTCCTAAGCGATTAACGGTTTGTAGTCTGACCTCATTGTAGTTTAAGTTGCTTATAATTAGACCTTAACAATGACAGATTTAAAGAAACTTAAGATTCTTAAGGGAGGGATGAAGGGAAGTTTAAATAGATGTATAAGAGATCTTGATGAATTTTTAGTAAGTGCCACGGCTGATCAAATAAAGGGTAAATTTGCTACTGTTACTAAATCGCTAGCTACTTATGATAGTTATGCTCAGCAGGTATATGGTTTATTGACAGTTACTGACGATGTGGAAGAAGAAATGTCGGCAGATCTTGAGTACTTTGAGAATGTTAATACAGCCTTAGCCAGACTATCTTCCGCCCAAGAATCAACCTCTGTTAAGGATACCGGTACACCAAAGGCGACTGGTTTTAACCTGCCGAAGCTTACTTTGCCTACCTTTTCCGGGGATTCGGCTACCTGGACTGGATTTTGGGATATTTTTGAGTGTTCCGTCCATCATAATAAAACACTCACATCCATCCAAAGGTTCACATATCTCCGTGGTCAATTGAAAGGGGAGGCATTAAAGTTAGTCGATGGGTACAAGCTAGAAGCTACCAGCTACGAGTCTGCAGTGGAGTTGCTGAAGAGAACTTACGGGAGAGTGGAAGTCATCAAGACCGCTTTAATTACCAAATTCTTCACACTAGATCCTCCATCCTATGATGTGGCGGACCTAAAGGAGTACTATGCCTCCTTTGAGAGCCTCCTCCGATCTATGGAGACAATGGCCGTCACCAAGGAGGAGATATTTAGTGTGAATATCTTGAATAAGATACCCTCTCCCTTAACACCTTACGAGCGGCCTATGCGGTTTATTTATGTGTACCGCCCAGCGGGGTGTTTTTAGCCAAAATAGGGCTGTTTACGTGATCATTTTCATGCCTAAATAAGACCCAGAACGTAAAACAAGTATCTATCCCTGAAAGGGCATAAACAGAGCTTTCGAATGACACCATAACGATCCTTGTATGATGGATAGTTTTCTTGCAATAACCGTGCAACGCGAGTACAAAAAGCAGGTAATTCGGTACTTTCGGTACATAATTGAGTATGTAGCGAGTGAGAGAGGGAGGAGGGAGCTGAGATTTGTGTCAGTAGGTTCGCCGCGGTGGTCTGGAGCAGTCATACGCTCGCTAGTCTCCTGCCACCACTTGTCTCTCTCTCTCAGCCACATTACGTGCTGAAATTGCCACTCGACCTATGTCGAGCGCCGCCACATAGTCCAGCTTTATTTAACTCGACTTAAGTGGTGAGCCGCTTTTTAAGGGTTAAGGGAAATCTTACGACGACAACTAAGCGACTCTCCACTAAACTTGGAAGCGTTGGTGCAGGTGTACCAGACTGAAGTCTTCAATATGGAGAGTACTGGACACTACCGACAAGTGGAGATGTCGCCATCTACTGCAGCTTTCCCGGTACAGACTTCTCCTAAACAGAAAAGGCCAATACCATTAGGTTGCAAGTTGTGCAGTGTCCACGGTCATCTGTGGTATCAGTGTCCTAAGTATCCTAAGGCTACACAGAAGATTGGCCAGGCTAAATCGCTTAAGTTATGTACCAGCTGTCTGGCAAGAGACCACTTCAACAGTACTTGCACCAATTCCTACATCAAACCTTGTAAGTATTGCAAGGGGAAACATTGGTTTTCCCTTTGCACCCAGTCTGATCGGCACGACGGCAAAGAAAAGGGGAGAACCCCCAAAGAGTCACATGAGAAAGATAAGAGCGAGGGTGATAAAGTATCTGCCATGTCCATTGCTTCCCGAGAATGTCAATTGCTTCCTACTATGATGCTGCCAGTAGTGGGGAGTAATAATAATACTATAATGACGCGCACCTTACTTGACCAGTGCTCACAGAGGTCATTCGTTCTGCGGTCATCAATACCCCAGCTCAAGTGTACCAGCAAGGGTCAAGAGAATTTGCGTCTCAATGGTTTCACTGGTGAAATAGATTCCAGTGACTATGATATTGTGGAGATTTCATATGTTTATAGAAAAAAGGTATGTCCCATCAAGGCTGTTGTGGTCGACACACTACCCAGTTTCTATATAGCATCAGAGATTCAACCACATTTGAAATATCTCAGAAGCCAAACTGGCTGATGATCAACTCTCTGCTAACAATGGTATTATGCTACTGGTCGGAGCTGATTATTACTACGACCTGGTTCACCCTGGATATCGGCGGGTAGATAAGCTAATAATGCTCCCCACGATCCAAGGTTATGCCATTTCTGGATCCTATGCCACTTCCTCTCAAGACACACAGGTGGAGGTGGTTACGGTCCTCAAGGTAGCAGTAAGCCCCATAGATAAATATATTAGGCCAAAGGTGCCTGATAATACATGTACTGATATAGATAAGCTATGGGACTTGGACAATATTGGAATTGACCCACATGAACTTGATCGTGAGTCCAAGCTAGCGTTAAGCTCGTATGAAGAGACTGTAACGTATGACTCTGGCAGAGGTCAGTATGTGGTAAGGCTCCCTTGGAATGATAACAAGAGTAAATTACCTACTAATTTCCATCTAGCACTTGGTAGGTTTCGTGGGCTTCAGAAGCAGTTTGTCAAGGATCCAAGTTATTGCGAGACTTATGCGGCAGTTTTAGCCGAGCAGGTACAACGTGGATTTGTGGAGAGAGTAGATCTCAGTGAGTATGGGGATAACATCCATTACCTTGCTCACCATGGGATTAAAAAGGACAGTTCCACCACTCCTGTTCGTATTGTGTATGACTGCTCTGCTAAATCCAGTGTTCGCTCCTATAGCCTGAATGATTGTCTGTACACGGGTCCGTCCCTGGTCTCTGATCTAGCGCAAATTATGTTGCGCTTCAGATGTCATAAGTTTGCATGGGTCGCCGATATTGAGAAGGCCTTCCTGATGCTTCAACTCCATCGTGAAGACAGGGACTCGACAAGATTTTTATGGCCACGGGACCCAATGGATCTAGATTCAGAGTATCTGGTCTACAGGTTCAGAGTAGTCTTATTCGGGGCGACCTGTTCCCAGTTCCTTCTCAACGCTACTATCTTGCGTCATCTTGAGGAGGCTGGACTAGATCCTGACTTCAAGAATGAGATCAAGCAGGGGATCTATGTGGACAATCTTCAAGGCACCGGAGACAATGAAGATTTATTGCTCAAGAGATGCTGGGAGATCCGTGATATATTCGCCAAGGCTCATTTATACTTAAAAGAATGGGCCACTAATAGTGATCTTTTGAAAGGTCAATTTGCTTCTGACGGTGTAGCTACTGAGAATAGTGAGGTGAAGTTTTTAGGCCACAAATGGGACACTACCACAGATTGTATATCCTTCTGTCACACCCCATGCATGTCACACCCCATGTGGTAAACATACCAATTGTGTAACCCTTTTAGTATTAAGACCTATTTGTTTCATTCCATTCAAGCTAACATAATAGGATTGTATTCAGGTTCGGAAGGCTCTCTAGCAATAAAAAAGGCAAGGTCAATCTTAATTAATCCTCTGACTCCCCAATTTTCTTCTTAAGGGGACGGTGGTTATTTGTTTGGGTCTATTTATATTTATATTTCTCGGGGTTTCTGAAACAAGGGAGACATGGCAGAGACGGAAGCACCACGGGAAAACCGGGCAGATCAGGAGGTTGGCTTGGTAGAGGCAGAGGAATGGATAATCTTGGAGGACTATGGCCTAGCAGATACCAAGTGTTTTAAGTGCCGAACAACCAATGCAAGAAAGACGCCGCAAAAATGTTCCAGCTGTCGTAGATCTGTTCATCTAAGTTGTGTAAATTTGACAAAGAATACATCAGGAGAACAACCAAACTGGAAATGTCACTCATGCCCAGGGCCCGCTGCAGGGCCAACCAGGGCAACACCGGACGCCGACTTGATCCAAATTGTGACCAAATGGAAAGCGCTGATCCAGGTCCTTGCCCGGGTACCTAAAGGAGCCAGAATCCAAGTGGCGGAGGCCCTTACAACCATCATAAAGCAGTCCCTACAGCTCAAGACATCCCTCGCATGGGCACGGCTCCTTGGTTTCTCTTATGGGGCCCTCCGAAAACCACCCAGAACCAATATATAAGACCATCTCCAGGTTTCACTAGCCAACAGAGTGAAACGTCAAGTAGCACAGTATATGGAGGCAAACAGGCTGGTGGACCCCCCCGAACAGCAACCAAATAGCGCCCAGAAGCAACAGGACAAGGAAGAGGAAGAGGCTGAACAGCTACATAAGAGGGTCGCAGCGAAGCTGGCGGATAGTGACATCAAAGGGGCCATCAGACTGTTGTCCTCTTCAGAAGGTTTTGCTGGTCATGGCACCGAAGTTGTCGAAGCCCTACGAGGAAAGCACCCACCTACACCTGGGGACCTAAGCCTCCCACCAGCCCCCAACGACCAGATACCCCAACCTTTAGTTGTCACGAAGGAGGAGGTGGTTGCCGCAGTGACTTTGTTCCCAACCGGTTCAGCAGCGGGCCCAGATGGTATCCGACCCGCCCACCTCAAAGGCCTCTTGGGTCAGGGATCAGGAGCAGCTGGGGAGGCACTCTTGAAAACCCTCACCAAATTTATCAACGTGGTTCTAAGAGGGGAAGTACCCGACTGTGCCACACCCCTATTTTTCGGGGCATCACTCTGTGCACTAACAAAAAAAGATGGCTGTGTGTGCCCAATAGCAGTAGGGAACACCTTCCGCCGCCTTGCCACAAAGGTGGGTTTGAAACTGCTTTCGAATGGCCTAGGTCAACACTTAAGACCAGTTCAACTAGGTTTTGGAACTCCAGGGGTGTGTGAAGCTGCTGTACACGGAACCCGCACTTACCTCAGCCAAGCCCGAGAAAAACAAGTGCTTCTAAAGATTGACATATGGAACGCATTCAACAGCATCCGCAGGGATGTCTTCCTCCGCGCAGCTCGAGAGCACATCCCCACTCTGAACCCCCTACTTTGGCAGGCTTATTCCAAACCATCAATTATGATTTTCGGCGAGACAGTAATCTCATCAGCGACCGGGCTATAGCAGGGAGATCCAGGTGGTCCTGCTCTTTTCTCAATAGGGGTGGATGCAGCAGCTAATAAAGTTAGGTCAGAATTCAATGTTTGGTACCTGGACGATGCAACCTTGGGTGGGTCTGTAGAGAATGTCCTAACCGATCTAAACAACATCATAACTGACCTCGGCCAGACTGGGCTAGTGATAAATGACACCAAATGTGAACTTGTCCTCCTCAACCACACACCTGAAGAAAGAGAACACACTCAGGCCCAATTTGAAGGCGCATTGCCAGGTGTAAGGATCCTTCAGGAGCACCAGCAAACCCTCTTAGGTTCACCACTAACTCTGGCAGCAATCCCACCAGCACTTCAAGGTAAAAAGGAGGAGCTTCAACGTCTTGTGAGTCGCCTGATACACATCGATGCCTACTCAGCTCTGGCCCTTCTCAAGAATTATTTCTCCATCCCAAAGCTCCAATACCTTTTGTGCACATCGATGACTTACACGAACAATGGCGGCCTTCAAGAATTAGACATCATTGTCGGGAATAGGGTAATGATCCCGACAGTTTTAGGTCCAATAGGACATTTGAATTTGGCGGTATCGTATCGCATGTACGATTTCGGCTAGTTCTTTGTTTATTGTAGTTTATTATTAAGTGTAGATTAAATATTAACTGTAATGTATAAATATTTACATCAGCTCTAGATGTATCATAAAACCAAGTTATGGGTTATAATTATTATGAGCCGGCAGCCATATGTAATTTCGCGAAGCGATCGGACGCCGGCCCTTTAATCTCTCAAAACCCACCACACAGCCAACATCTCCCCCCCCCGGCTCTGACTCAACCCCTAGTTCACCATGTGCTACAAATATTAATCTATATCAACAGTCCGACATTACCAGTCCTCTAAGCTAAGTTCATTGTATCGATATTGTATTATGTGAACATTCCTACATGTCATGCAATTGAATTAGCTGTGTGTGGGGGACTGGATTACACCCATCGAATACTTCGTTGGTAATTATTATATAACTATTTGTTGGGATATTTTCATGTACCAGTGATATGCAATTTAACATCTTTATCTAAATTGCCGACAAATAATGGTCCTTCGTGCCCTCAGGCTTCCTTCCCGTAATACCGTTTTGTTTCCTTCCTTGACGCTTGTGGGCTTACTAATGGCTGCCGTCTCGCGCGTTGTTGGGCCGACTGCCCTTTCCCTAATGTAGACCCGGCTTATTCCCTCGTGTTTTTTTCCAGTTAGGAACCGTCCCTATCTTTTTTGGGGCTAGTTTCCAGGTTTTTTTGGGCGTGTGTTCCTTGGCGTTTTTTGGTGGGTTAGCTGGGCTGGTGATTGGGGTAGGGGCTAATTTCGTCGGGTACCATTTTGCGCTCGAGGGCTAGGCTAGGCCTGCAGGTGTCTGTGGTAGCTGTTCATTTCGCTTTGGTGGTGGGCCTGTGGTGTTCCTTGTGGTTTGTCATTGTGAGACTCATTATTGGTTTTGCTTGTGGGGAGGATTCTCATGTGACCTTTTATATTTCAATTTCATAAAAGAGCCTAGGCCTAGTTGCTTATAGTGGCGGTCATGAGGGTCGGTCTATGTTAATTCCTAAGCGATTGACAGTCAATAGTCAGACCTCATGATTGTAGCTTGACCAACTAGGCTTACCTATAAAGGGCTTTCAATAATTAGTGCTTCACCTTACCCTTTCTTAAAATGGATTTAGTATTTAATTCTTTTTTCGATACATCAAGGCTCAAAGGAACCATCCCACAGCTGCGTCGGGAAGTGGCATTGGGGTGAATTTTATACCAACCTCCTCATACAATCAGAGCCCGGGGAAAGTGGTGGGTATATTAGGCCACAGTTATGTTAGTCGCCTAGGAGTCTCCCGCCGAGAGCTTTACGACCCGGGTTTTGTATTGAGGGTGTTTAGTGCCCCAGGAGCCACTCTCGATAATATTAAGTCCAAACCAGCCTGGGATGGTCTTTTGAGCCTAAGGCCCGAAATCACTCTATTAGTGTTGGGCGGCAACGACGTTGTCTCTGGGGTAGTCCCGCAGGAGCTAGCGGCTAAGATCAAGGAGTTGACCTTTGAGAATGAGGCGTCCACCTCACCCATGAAGGCAGCGATCATTTGTTGGCCCAGGTCGTTAAGATGGTAAGGGACTATCTTGCGTCGCAGTAGCCAGTCTCCTCATAGATAGCCCCAGTGTACTTTATGTTGTTGTACAGGTAGATAATTTCCTTTGGTTAGTTTATATTAAAGGGGATGTAACTACTATGTAATTCTTTTTGAGTAAAGTTCTTAAGTAATGGGAGTTTGCCGCTGTTGATTCCTAAGCGATTAACGGTTTGTAGTAGGACCCCATTGTAGTTTAAGTTGCTGAAAATTAGACCTTAACGATGACAGATTTAAAGAAACTTAAGATTCTGAAGGGAGGGATGAAGGGAAGTTTAAATAGGTGTTTAAAAGATCTTAATGAATTTTTATTAAGTGCCTCGGCTGATCAAATTAAGGGTAAATTTGCTACTGTAACTAAATCGCTAGCCACTTATGATAATTATGCTCAGCAGGTATATGGTTTATTGACAATTACTGACGATGTGGAAGAAGAAATTTCCTCACATCTTGAGTACTTTGAGGACGTTAATACAGCCATGTGTGAGAGTTTGTGTTTTTTATCTGTGTTTATTTTTTGTTTTATGTTGTTTTTGTGTTTTCCCTGTTCTTGCTCTGTCTTGAGTCGGCTACCCCCAAAATGGGGATTGGACCTGAGTATATAGATAGATAGATAGAATACAGCCATAGCCAGACTGTCTTCCACACAAGAATCACCCTCTGTTAAGGATACCGGTACACCAAAGGCGACTGGTTTTAAGCTGCCGAAGCTTACTTTACCTACCTTTTCCGGGGATTCAGCTACCTGGACTGGATTTTGGGATATCTTTGAGTGTTCCGTCCATCAGAATAAAACACTCACATCCATCCAAAGGTTCACATATCTCCGTGGCCAATTGAAAGGGGAGGCATTGAAGTTGATCGATGGGTACAAGCTAGAAGCTACAAGCTACGAGTCTGCAGTGGAGTTGCTGAAGAGAACTTACGGGAGAGAGGAAGTCATCAAGACCGCATTAATTACTAAATCCTTCACTCTAGATCCTCCATCCTATGATGTGACGGACCTAAAGGAGTACTATGCCTCCTTTGAGAGCTTCCTCCGATCTATGGAGACAATGGCCATCACCAAGGAGGAAATATTTAGTGTAAATATCTTGAACAAGATACCCTCTCCCCTAAAGGAAATCGTAAGACGACAACTAAGCGACTCTCCACTAAACTTGGAAGCGTTGGTGCAGGTGTACCAGACTGAAATCTTCAATATGGAGAGTACTGGACACTACCGACAAGTGGAGATGTCGTCATCCACTGCAGCTTTCCCGGTACAGACTTCTAAACAGAAAAGGCCAAATCATTAGGTTGCAAGTTGTGCAGTGTCCACAGTCATCTGTGGTACCAGTGTCCTAAGTATCCTAAGGCTACACAGAAGATTGGCAAGGCTAAATCTCTTAAGTTATGTACCAGCTGTCTGGCAAGAGACCACTTCAACAGTACTTGCACCAATTCCTACATCAAACCTTGTAAGTATTGCAAGGGGAAACATTGGTTTTCCCTTTGCACCCAGTCTGATCGGCACGACGGCAAAGAAAAGGGGAGAACCCCCAAAGAGTCACATGAGAAAGGTGGGTGATAAAGTGTCTGCCATGTCCATTGCTTCTCGAGAATGTCAATTACTTCCTACTATGATGCTGCCAGTAGTGGGGAGTAATAATAAGCCTATAATGACGCGCACCTTACTCGACCAGTGCTCACAGAGGTCATTCGTTCTGCGGTCATCATTACCCCAGCACAAGTGTACCAGCATGGGTCAAGAGAATTTGCTTCTCCATGGTTTCACTGGTGAAGTAGATTCCAGTGACTATGATATAGTGGAGATTTCCTATGTTTATAGAAGAAAGGTATGTCCCATCAAGGCTGTTGTGGTCGACACACTACCCAGTTTCTATATAGCATCAGAGATTCAACCACATTTGAAATATCTCAGAAGCAAGGGTTATAAACTGACTGATGATCAACTCTCTGCTAACAATGGTATTATGCTACTGGTCGGAGCTGATTATTACTACGACCTGGTTCACCCTGGATATCGGCGGGTAGATAAGCTAATAATGCTCCCCACGATCCAAGGGTATGCCATTTCTGGATCCTATGCCAGTTCCTCTCAAGACACACAGGTGGAGGTGGTTACGGTCCTCAAGGTAGCAGTAAGCCCCATAGATAAATATATTAGGCCAAATGTGCCTGATAATACATGTACTGATATAGATAAGCTATGGGACTTGGACAATATTGGAATTGACCCACATGAACTTGATCGTGAGTCCAAGCTAGCGTTAAGCTCGTATGAAGAGACTGTAACATATGACGCTGGCAGGGTTCAGTATGTGGTAAGGCTCCCTTGGAATGATAACAAGAGTAAATTACCTACTAATTTCCATCTAGCACTTGGTAGGTTACGTGGCCTTCAGAAGCAGTTTGTCAAGGATCCAAATCATTGCGAGACTTATGCGGCAGTACTAAACGAGCAGGTACAATGTGTATTTGTTGAAAGAGTAGATCTCAGTGAGTATGGGGATAACATCCATTACCTTGCTCACCATGGGATTAAAAAGGACAGTTCCACCACTCCTGTTCGTATTGTGTATGACTGCTCTGCTAAATCCAGTGATCGCTCCTATAGCCTGAATGATTGTCTATACACGGGTCCGTCCCTGGTCTCTGATCTCGCGCAAATTATGTTGCACTTCAGATGTCATAAGTTTGCATGGGTCGCCGATATAGAGAAGGCCTTCCTGATGCTTCAACTCCATCGTGAAGACAGGGACTCAACAAGATTTTTATGGCCACGGGACCCAATGGATCTAGATTCAGAGTATCTGGTTTACAGGTTCAGAGTCGTCTTATTCGGGGCGACCTGTTCCCAATTCCTTCTCAACGCTACTATCTTGCGACATCTTGAGGAGGCTGGACTAGATCCTGACTTCAAGAATGAGATCAAGCAGGGGATCTATGTGGACAATCTTCAAGGCACTGGAGTCGGTGAAGATTTATTGCTCGAAAGATGCTGGGAGATCCGCGATATATTTGCCAAGGCTCTTCTATACTTGAGAGAATGGGCCACTAATAGTGATGTTTTGAAAGGTCAATTTCCTTCTGACAGTGTAGCTACTGAGAATAGGGAGGTGAAATTTTTAGGCCACAAATGGGACACTACCACAGATTGTATATCCTTCTGTCACACCCCATGCAGCAGTGAGCTTATGACCAAGCAAAACTGCTTAAGCTTGTCAGCGAGGTTGTTTGATCCCCTAGGTGTTTTGCTGCCTGTAACTATCCGTGCTCATATGTTTTTACAGCAACTGTGGCGCCTAAAACTAGATTGGGACATGCCCCTCCCGACTGAGTTACAAGATACTTGGCGGTTAATTCGGTCGGACCTTTCCACATGTTGCAAGGTCCAACTTAATCGTCAGGTTATTAGTGGTCAACAGGTGGATCTACATGCCTTTTCTGATGCTAGTAATAGTGCATACGGTACTGCCATATACATATGCAATGGTAGTGAAGCGACACTGGCTATAGCAAAGACCAAAGTAGCCCCTATAAAAAAAATTACAGTTCCTAAATTAGAACTTACTGCATTGCTTCTGTCTGCTCGTCTAATAAAGTTTACACTGGATGCTTATACAGACATACTACAGATTAATAACGTCTATGACTGGAGCGACAGTCAAATAGCACTTTCATGGGTACACAGCCAGAAAGTGTTACCTGATTATGTTTCAAATCGCACTGATGAGATACATAACTTAGTTCCTACAGCTAAATTTCGCTATGTGAGCACCAAGGATAACCCCAGTGACATAATTTCCCGGGGGATCTCGGCGCAACAGTTTATGTCGTCCTCTATTTGGTGGCATGGACCTCCATGGCTTATATCTCCGACTGAATGGCCTCAGGATTTCAGGGAATACATATCTGATCCTTCAAGTCGGCCCCAAGATGATGTGTTAAGTAGTTCGACTGTGAGTACTACACATCAGGATAACAAGTTGGCAGAGTGGGAACGTTAAGGCAGCTATGATCAAGTAATACGGGTATTTGCATGGATATACCGTTTCATTAACACCTTACGAGCGGCCTATGCGGTTTATTTATATATACCGCCCAGCGGGGTGTTTTTAGCCAAAATAGGGCTGTTTACGTGATCATTTTCATGCCTAAATAAGACCCAGAACGTAAAACAAGTACCTATCCCTGAAAGGGCATAAACAGAGCTTTCGAATGACACCATAACGATCCTTTTATGATGGCTAGTTTTCTTGCAATAACCGTGCAACGCGAGTGCAAAAAGCATGTAATTAGCCACTTTCCCGATACAATTCCTTATATAGCGAGTGAGAGAGGGAGGAGGGAGCTGGGATTCGTGTCAGTATGTTCTCCGCGGTGGTCTGGAGCAGTCATACGCTCGCTACTCTCCTGCCACCACTTGTCTCTCTCTCTCAGCAACATTACGTGCTGAAATTGCCACTCGACCTATGTCGAGCGCCGCCACATAGTCCAGCTTTATTTAACCCGACTTATGTGGTGAGCCGCTAATTAAGGGTTAACAACATGAGAAGTCGGGCTCACAGGTCTTTCCTTAGTGAAGATTCAAAGCATATCAGACTCCATGAATTGAGATCAGCAGAAGCAAAAATAATATGTTTAGTACAAAGGGAATCTTATCCTACTGAACATCAAATCCTGAGCAAGGAGTCAAAGGCCAAACCCTCTAACTTAATGAGGCAGCTAGGATTATATATGGAAGGAAGCATAATTAAGTGTAGAGGCAGGATACAAAAGGCAGACATTGTTGATTCTGCGAATATCCGGTCCTCCTTAGCTCCTCTCATTTGATTACCAAACTGTTGATTCGCCAATGCCATAGGACCTGCCTACATTTTGGCGTAAATTATGTTCTGGCGTATATGCGACAACGTTGGTGGATCCCTAAGATGTGACAAGCAATTAAAGGGATCCACAATAGCTGTACTATCTGTAAAAGATTACAGGGTAAGCCTTACTCCCCAGTAGATCTACCTCCCTTACCTGAGTTCAGGGTACAAAAGACTGAACCATTTCAGGTAACAGGGGTAGACTACACCGGAGAATATCATAAAGGTACATGCCGTTCAATTCACATGTGCGGTAACCAGAGCGATTCATATTGAATTGATTGACGACCTATCCAGTGAGGGGTTTTTGCATACTCTAAGACCCTTTGCAGGCCGCAATGGTTTCCCTCAAATTATTATGAGCGATAATGCGACTTGTTTTGTCGGGGCCTCTAAATATCTCCAGAGTTTTAATGGATGACCCGCAAGTTGTGGCTACCCTCACTGGAAAGGGTTGTCAGTGGAAATTTATACCAGCACGTGCACCATGGTTCGGGGCGATTTGGGAGAGAACAATCGGTATTGTCAAATCTGCCATGAAGAAGGTATTAGGAAGGGAACTGGTGACCAGAAGGGAGTTGCAAACCATCTTAATAGAGATTGAGATGTCAGTCAACGACAGGCCCTTGACCTATACCTCGGCAGATGTTGATGACCTCTTACCCATTTCGCATTCTATGCTAACACGTGGACGAACCCTTAATGCCTTTCCTAGATCATCAGTAACTGACGAAGATCTACAAGACCCTACGTTCGGCGATGCTGACGCCACCCGTCGTTGCTTCCAGTATGTGAACAAGGTGTCGGACGATCTATGGAAAAGGTGGACCCAAGAATATTTGCTGTCTCTTCGCGAGCATCACTCTAATAAGATCAAAGGGACGAATCAACGATGGCCTCGTATCGGGGATATCGTTCTGATTCATGATGAGCGTCCTAGGTTATTTTGGAAGCTTGGGAGAATTGTCGATTTGTTCCAGGGCATTGGTGGTCTTATAAGGGTTGCTAGATTACGAACTTCGACGGGGGTTACTACTCGCCCAGTCGTAAGGTTATATCCCTTGGAGCAGGATGTAGAACTGCCGGATGATACTGGCATCTCTACTGATACCCCTCCACGGGAGAGTGCTGGTGACAGTGCTCCTCATGGTGGGGCAGCTGATGATGAGAAGGATGATCGTCCTCTGGCTTCAGGTGGCGCTCGTCCCAATAGGAGGGCGGCTATGAGTTCCGTGGATCTTTGGAGATCTAAGATCAAACAAGGTGATCTTTGAATCTTCGATGTCCTTTTGTTCTCCGTATATAGCTACTGTATATCGTTTTTGGTGGCGGGCAGTATGTCGGGAATAGGGTAATGATCCTGACAGTTTTAGGTCCAATAGGACATTTGAATTTGGCGGTATCGTATCGCATGTACGATTTCGTTAGTTCTTTGTTTATTGTAGTTTATTATTAAGTGTAGGTTAAATATTAACTGTAATGTATAAATATCTACATCAGCTCTAGATGTATCATGAAACCAAGTTATGGGTTATAATTATTATGAGCCGGCAGCCATATGTAATTTCGCGAAGCGATCGGACGCCGGCCCTTTAGTCTCTCAAAACCCACCATACAGCCAACATTTCCCCCCCCAGCTCTGACTCAACCCATAGTTCACCATGTGCTACAAATATTAATCTATATCAACAGTCCTACATTACCAGTCCTCTAAGCTAAGTTCATTGTATCGATATTGTATTATGTGAACATTCCTACATGTCATGCCATTGAATTAGCCGTGTGTGGGGGACTGGATTACACCCATTGAATACTTCGTTGGAAATTATTATATAACTTATTTGTTGGGATATTTTCATGTACCAGTAATATGCAATTTAACCTCTTTATCTAAATTCCCGACAAACATAATCCGAGAAGCAGTGACCAGCATCACTAACGTGGAATTTCAAGATCGGAACTGGGCACAAGCCACTCTTCCTGTCCGCCTCGGGGGCTTGGGCATACGGAGAGCCACGGATATTGCCTCCCCTGCCTTTATCTCTTCCCTTATCGTGACCAACGACCTTGTAGTGTCCATCCTTTCTTCTCAACCCGGAATGACACTTATTAGGGACATAGCAGAAGCAATTAACACCTAGAAGGAAAGTATAGGAGCAGAGGAGGAGCCTCAGGGTACCTCCAGGAGCAAGCAGAAAGCATGGGATACCATCTCGGTGAAGAAAACACAAGAAAATTTCCTAACCAATGCGGACCAGGTTGCAAATCACGCCTCCAGGCAGCCGCCCGTTTGGAGAGTGGCTTGTGGTTACATGCCATCCCCATCCAACCCCTTGGAACTCACTTGGATGCTGAAGCGCTCCGGGTTGCCATCGCGCTCAGAGTGGGTGCGGCAGTTTGTCACCCACACACTTGCAAGTGTAGTGTGTTGATGGATGCCCAAGGTCACCATGCCTTGTCATGTAGTCACAGCGCAGGCCGCCTGCCAAGACACTCTGCACCAAATGATGTCATAAAACGGGCCCTGCAGAGTGGTTAACCGTGCATCAATCCTTGAACCACATGGACTTCTCAGAGAAGATGGCAAACGGCCAGATGGGATGACCATTGACCACCTTCCCTTACAATAATGGCCGGTGCCTCATGTGGGATGCCACACGTGTTGACACTTTCTCCATGACCAACATCACCAGAAACGCCAACGAAGCAGGTGAAACTGCCCGGATAGCAGAAAGTAGAAAGCGAGAAAAATATCAAGTCATCGCCAGAAGTCATCAGTTCGAGCCTCTGGCATTCGAAACGTCAGGAGTCTTCGGCCCTACCACCCTCAATATGGTGAATGAAATAGGCCGTAAAATCGGAGAAGTTTCAGGAGAACCCCGGGAAACTCTCTGGCTCAAGCAAAGACTAGGGATGGCTATCCTCTGGGGCAATGCCACCAGCGTCATGAGCTCAGTACGACTAGGCCATGACACTGTGTGAGGCCCGGGCAGGAGTGGTGTATCCGTAGTATTTCCATGGTAGGATTTATTTGTATTTAACATGTTTGATGCACATAAATAAAAGGAGATGTGTCGGATGATTGAACGCCACAGTTGCTCGCGCGTTTGGGGCTAGCAACACGTATTATGAAAAACATATGTCCATCAATCCATTCACTGTCCCTCACTTCACGTACTCACCCCCGTAATTTACCGGAGGATAACAGGTTTTTCACAATACGTAGACGGAAGTCTTTTAAACAAAAAATGATATACATATTAATTTACTTGTTTCTCGGTAGACCTTCATCAAGCTTTAAAACACATTCCCTATACCACTCTTCAAGATAAAGTTTTACATATTTCGATTGGAAAATGTCCCAGCCGAAGGCCGGTTTCTCTTATTTGTAATAGCTCGCTATCGCTCGCCAGGAAATAATCGACACCTAAATGGAACAAAAGGTCTTGCAAGTGATATTGAATTGGGACGAAAGTTTTTAAAATCGACAAACTAAGGGGGCGAACTTCTTAAAATTTGAAGACTAATGGGGCTAAACATGATGAAGGAGGGGGACCAGAAACACAACCCATATCCCCTTAATCTGCATAATATCGACTAAATGTAGCCAAAGGCGGATGTTGTGCAAACATGCACAACAAACACACTTGCTCTCGTGTTCCCGATTTTGACTCCTCTGAATTCTCAACTTTATGGCTCAAACTATCCTGTCATTCTCATTCTAAATGAACTAGAGCAGCTGGTCCAGCAACCCACCCGTATCCCGGATCGCTTCGGACATCGGCCCAACATTCTTGACTTATTTCTGACTTCTAACCCTTCTTCGTATACTGTCAATCTTTTCTCTACTTTGGGCTCCTCAGACCATAGACTTATCTCCGTTACCTGTCCTATCTCTCCAGTACGGCCACCCGATCCTCCCAGCCGGCGGCGCTTGTGGCACTTTGGCCCTACCGACTGGGAGGTTCTTCAGCAGTACTTCTTTGATTTCCCATGGAATGACTTCTGCTTCCATGGCTGAGGACCCGCGGAGAGTGCTGAATGCATTACCGAGGTAATCCTCTCGGGCATGGAAACGTACATTCCATTTTCTTTTTCTCAGTCTAATGCACAAACATCTTGGTTTCCTCACGCTTGTTCTACTGCTGTCTGCAACAAGGAGGAAGCATTTAAACTGTACCGACGCCTTAAAACTCAAGAATCTCATTCTTCCTGTTTCTGCCCGGTATCAAGCCAAATCTATTCTTCGACTTGCCAAGCACTCTTTCATCAATACTAAATGCACTGAACTATCCAACTCTAGCTCTTCCCAAGCTTTCTGGGATCTAGCTAAAAACCTCTCCAACAATTTTTGTTCCTCGTCTTTCCCTCCCATTTTCCATTCTGATGACACAACCATCACTTCATTCTCTAACAAAGCTGAATTCTTCGCTCAAACTTTTGCCAGAAACTCCACCTTGGATGATTCCGGTGCTACTCCTCCCTCTCCACCCCACTCTCCCCTACTTATGCCTAATATCCTAATCTCTTCAAAAGATGTACTTTCTACCCTCTCTGGGCTTAATACTAAGAAGGCATACAGTGCGGACGGTGTTCCTCCTGTTGTACTAAAAAACTGTGCTTCAGTGCTGACTCTCTGCCTAGGCAAAATCTTTTGTCTCTGTCTCTCCTTTAACGTCTACCCTTCATGCTGGAAGTTTGCACTCATTCAACCTGTCACAGAAAAGGATGACCGCTCTCAATCCTCCAACTATCGTCCAATTGCTCTCATCTCTTGTATCTCTAATTTTTTTTAAACTATTCGTGCTTCCGAATTTCTTAACCATTTCTCTTCTCATAATATACTCTCAAATCGCCAGTATGGCTTCCTTAAGGGTCGCTCTAGTGGTATCTTCTTTCATATCTTACTAACTCTTAGTCATCCTCCTTTCGGGACTTCGGTGAGACCTTTTCTGTTGCACTAGACATATCGAAGGCTTTCGACAGAGTCTGGCACAAATCTTTAATTTCTAAACTACCCTCTTCGGTTTCTATCCCTCCATCTGTGCCTTTGTCTCTACTTTCCTTTCTGGCCGTTCTATAGCTGCGGTTGTGGACGATCATCGCTCACTTCCTCATCCTATCAACTCCGGTGTTCCTCAGGGCTCTGTCCCATCTCCTTTTCTCTTTCTAATTTTCATAAATGATCATCTCAACTGTACCTCCAGTCCCATCCATTCATACGCAGACGACTCTACCTTACACTACTTATTTAGTTTTCCAGAACGCCCCAGCAGGCAATCCCTCAAAGACAAACGTAATGAAGCCATACAACACTAATCTTATCTTCTGATCTAGCTGCTATTTCCAATTGGGGGAGAGAAAATCTAGTTGCCTTTAATGCTTCCAAAACCCAATTTCTCCATCTATCTACCCTTCCGGAACTCCCAGCGAACTATCCCTTATTCTTCAACAATACAAAAATCAATCCTTCATCTTCTCTCAATATTCTTGGTGTCTCTTTTTCTTCTGCTCTCAATTAGAAGGACCATATTACAACTCTTGCTAAGGCAGCCTCCTAGAAGCTGGGTGTGCTCAACTGCCTCAAGGGGTTCTGTACCCCTGCACAGCTTGTTGCTCTATACAGGGGCACAGTGCGTCCTTGTATTGCGTATTGTTCACATGTGTGGGGAGGATCCTCTCACACCACACTCCTAGCCAAAGTAGAAAGGAAGGCCTTTCGTATCAACCCCTTATTGGCGGCACTCGACTTAGGTCGTGCACCAATTTGCAGCAAGTTAGGAGCATTATTAAGGCTTTTAAAGGGTTAAAATCGAGTGCAAATGGCCGGGAGCGCAGCGGGCCAGACAGCCGACTCCCAGCGCTTACCGCCGCCCATTAACTAATGTTCCCTGTGTTCTCGAGAGGCCGGCAGTGTAGCCAGTAGTGAGCATAGCTGGGAAAAATATACCGCTATACGCTAAACTCCCATGTTCGTGGCACCACTGCAAGAGAACCACGAGTGCTACGTAGCTCGTTCTGGTCTCATTTTGAAGCTTTTAGCGCCTAGTTTTTTTGCTGAATACATTTCTTTTCATGCAGATACTTGATTGATCATTCAGGAGGGCCTGAATATGCCCAAATGAGCCCAAAACACCCCGCTAGACAAGGGTTCCCGCCCACTCACCAACTCTCTCTCTTCGCCGCAATGTTCCATCTCTCTTGCTATTCTATCACTACTACAATAATCAGTGCTCCTCAGAGCTCTCCCAGTGTATACCACCTCCTCTATGTAGGTACGTGGTACCCGTCTTGTAACACAATCCCACCTCTACTCTGTGCAACTCTCCAATCCAAGAGTGAAACGTTACTCTCAGTTTTTCTTCTATTCAACAGCAGAGCTCTGGAACTCTCTCCCAGAATCAGTCTTTCCCTCCTCCTATGACTTAAATGGCTTCAAAATCCGTGTGTCCAGGCATTTTGACTCGAACGTCTCTTGATTTTGGCCCTGTCACTCTTTCAATTATGGGGGAAGCACCCGCTACAGGCAGTTCTGTATTTTGTCTCCCTCACTCACATATAAAAAATAATGATAAAGGAAGAAAAAGGTCCTCATATACAGAACGAGTTGATATTTGGTTTGGCTATATATTAAGTGAGTATCCACAATGTCTAAGGTGTGAGGTGGTCAGTGAATATTACACATGTATTGGACGCTATTTCTGTGCCGTTAACCTATTATGTACCTGTGACGTTGTTTTTATTATACTCTGGCAACGATTAGGCGATTTTAATCAGTTTAAAAAGGGGTACTAGCAATTAACAGGCTTCGAACGATCTCGCTTAACCCTTTCTACTACCACAGATCCTTCTTAAACTGCACCAATTTGTATACATATAGCTAGAATAACATTGAAAAGACGTCGCCGGTACAGAAGGGGTAAATATCAAACACAGGAGTGATAATCTCTTTGGTCTTGTCCAATTAATATCCGAAGAACAAACTATATAATCACGACACCGATATTGACGAATGTTATTATGGATGTGGATATATGTGAGTGTAAAGCTATATAGGGCAGCAGTGGCACCAGTGTGGAAGAGTATTGACGAATGTTATTATGGATGTGGATATATGTGAGTGTAAAGCTATATAGGGCAGCAGTGGCACCAGTGTGGAAGAGTATTGACGAATGTTATTATGGATGTGGATATATGTGAGTGTAAAGCTATATAGGGCAGCAGTGGCACCAGTGTGGAAGAGTATTGACGAATGTTATTATGGATGTGGATATATGTGAGTGTAAAGCTATATAGGGCAGCAGTGGCACCAGTGTGGAAGAGTATTGACGAATGTTATTATGGATGTGGATATATGTGAGTGTAAAGCTATATAGGGCAGCAGTGGCACCAGTGTGGAAGAGGCTTTTCGATCCTGGTTACCATAAGGTCTCAATTTACATTCAAATGAAACATAAACAAAGCGGTGCATTGGTGGTAATATATGGGGTGTACACAGAGGCTACAAAGACATCTCGCTACCTGGTTACCTCAGTATCAACTACTAAAATTAATTAAAAAAAACTCATAAAATGTAGTTAACCTAACATTATTTACCAAACAACCCTTTGAAGATTGTGACGTATTTTGACACTTTATGCTGGCTATCACTAGATGATTGCATGCAGTTTAGGAAGGATCTGTGGGAAATATAAGGGTAAAGACTATCTCATTTAACCCTCTGAGTTCCATATAATATGCCTTATCTGAATATAATTGTTAATTTATAACCAGAAAACAGAAACGAAGTGCGTCATTGGATTTTGAATGGGTTAATGTATGCATGTATGTATGTACTCAGGAACATATCCCAGAGGTACTGTTTGAAATGGTCTATTGGTTGAGATGTCCAGGATTATAGTTTCGCTCAAAAACTACTATTATGGTATCTGTTAGAAAGAACGTTTTCTATAACATTTATTGTTCTCTATGATCCTATTTATTGGGTTAACTAATGAATCTTTCAGAAGCTACGTGCGCGTGCTCGAACTCGCAGTGATGCACAACCACATATCTCTATCTCTCTACACACACACACATATACACACACACGCATGCTCATACAGTAGGCCTTTCCATAAATATTTCAAAGTAAAGTGCACATTAGCCTATCATTAGCCATTTTCCCTCATACTGGGAGTCGTTTATGGGGTCAAAGGGGTGATTAAGATCATCTTTTCCCCTTTCATTCTCACACAGAGGTTCTTCTTAAGCTGAATACAATGGTCTAATGTTAGCTAGAATAGTAGTAGGCCTATACTGTAAAATTGTCATCTTCGTGAGGGTGTTAACACTTTCATTATACCATGACGCTTTCCTTCCTTCTAGTAGACAATTTTATTCAGCTTTAGAGGGATCTATAAGGATCAAAGCGTAATGAATGTATCTTATTTAACTTTCTCATTTTCATAGGTCTTCCTAAACTGAGCAACATTTTCTAACGCTAGCCAGAACAAAACGGCCATTAGGGAGCCAGAGGGATAATTAACCGGGCAAATAATGAAACACTAATAAGAGTTTTACCACTGCGCTGCGGAACCCCTTCTATAATCCCGGTTTTTGAACGCGTAGCAAAACCGCGGTCTTACAGCCAGGCGGCTACAAATTGGTGTGGGTGCAGTACAACTTGGCAACTCTCGATACCACCACGCCACACGCTCGCCCCGCACCCACTCAAGCAGTACCCAAGCACTTGTCATGGAGCCTAGACGTCCCTCACGCTCTCGCCCTGATGACACAACCAGCCCTCCTTCTGGTGGTGTCAGTGGCCATGGAAGGCAGAGAGTGGCTGCTAAAGACCCAGACTTCCATTACTACAGCACGAGTGGCTCCGAGGACGAGGAACCTGCACGTAAAGCACGTAAAACACGTGCAATCAGGAGCAGTGCACAGAGGTCATTGTCTTTCGGGGACACTGCCACGACCACCCAGGCAACTGCTACCACCACTACCACCACCACCACTGCCACCACTACCACCGACGCAGGAGGCCGCCCTGGGGCTGCAGGACCTGCGGGGGCCACTGTTAAGACAGGGAAGGGCATGGGTAAGAAAACTTGTACCTCTGCCTCTGCCACTACCACCGTACCACCACCACCACCACCACCAACCGCCCCTGCCACCTCTGCTGGCCCTTCTGCCCCTGCCCCTGCCCCTGCCAAAGGAAAGAAAGGGGCGAAGGGCAAGGCGACAACGGCGACAGGGACAACCATAATATTGCCATCCAGGACCTCTGCTGGCCCTGCCGACACCGCACCTGCCGGCCCTTCTGTCCCTGCCACTGCCCTGCCAAAGGGAAGAAAGGGACGAAGGGCAAGGCGACAACGGTGACAGGGACAATCATAATATTGCCATCCAGGACCACTGCTGGCCCTGCCAACGCCGCCCTAACATACAGCTGACTGCCGTGGCTGGCCTTGGACAGCGACACACAGACTTCCCTCCCTCCCACCCTCCCTCTCACCCACTCACTCACTCCAACTCTCCCCTAAGCACATTCATAAGTGTTATATATCGCATATTTGGTCTATATGTGGCATATTCCTTGGTATATGGGTGGCCTACACATGTACACGTACTTTATATATAGCATGAAAGTGCTGAAAATACGATATATTCGTGATATTACAGCCAACAGACCCTGTACAACTTGGCAACTCTCGATACCACCCCGCCACACGTTAAAACCGCACTCACTCAAGCGGTACACAAGCACTTGTCTCCCGCATAAACTCTCTCACCTTAGTTCCCGCCTCTAAACTCTCTCATAATTCGCTTATATGTCGCATATTTGGTCTATATGCGGCATATTCCTTGGTATATGGGTGGCCTACATACGTACATATACCTACACATACCTACACATACTCCACATAGCATAGACGTGATGAAAATAGTATAAATACGCGAGATTACGCTCTAACCCTCCGTCTCCTCCCTCTCATTATACACCCTGGGCGCGCGAATATTCACCCGGGAAATCTTGCCGCGCGATGACAATCTGGCCACGCGATGCCATTCGCTTCACTTTCTTCAACTACGGACCGACCCCCCCCCCAGACACTTTTTGTGGGGTCAAATATATATGGCTCAATGCGCGCGAACATTCTCTACACGTTGATGTACTTTTCATCGATATTTGCAAGGGTCGCCCAAATAGTCATACCTCCGCACAGGGGTGCCTGTATACTATAGGGGGTGCCCAGCGGAATGGTTAAGAAAAGACTGGACGTTTATCTGATGAAGATTGGATTAATATGAATTAAACAGTAGGCAAACTAATTTATATTTATGCTCTATAATAAACTTTCCTTGTGAGCATTTCCTGACACACAAGAATACACTTCATCCTATTTTCCGGTACGGCATTTTAGCCAGAGGGTGGGGAGAGCCTTCTACTTTACTGTCCTATTCTTCCACTATAAACTGTCCCTGTCTAATAGTATTAAGGCCGGACTACCTAGTTGGGACCGCAAGGTCTGTGCGGTCTGAGTATCTGTGTAACTATGTATAATGTTTTCTCTCTCTCTCTCTCTTTCTCTTTATCTCTCTCTCTCTCTCTCTCTCTGTCTCTCTCTCTCTCTCTCTCTCTCTCTCTCTCTCTCTCTCTCTCTCTCTCTCTCTCTCTCACACGCACACACACAATAATAAACAATTATAATTATCTTCTTAACCAAATTATCACACCGTTTATATTCATTCACGTCTAAACAACTGCCTTTTAATCAATCTAATTCTGAGCGCTGAGCGCTCATTTGTTTTATTTACATACATACAATTAAACGGATAAACGCACACACATGGACGTTACATTCCACAACACCAATTGAGGCATACACATTGCACCTATAGTTTACATATTAAGCACACACACACAACAAACACTCGACTCCAAACAAAAAAAACAATACACGCGAATAAATATATCAAGAAAAGAAGGTAGGAATGGGGAGAGAAAAACAACTATATTCAAATGCCACGATAATCAAGATATTCATCACTTGACTAGTCGTATAAAACGAAAGGAAATGGCTTCCACATTATCGGAAACCCCTTTATATCGGATCAAGCTAAGCATTTATATTTCCAGCGAGTCGTAAACATCTGGAACAAGCTGTCACGAGAGGTAATTTAGGGGGGACTTGCCGTTTGTTTGGTCTATTAATTCATGTATTCATATATTTGTTTAGTTTCCTCCCTAGACCTAAATCAAACTTAGAAAAACACCTCCTAGACCCCCCTTCAAGATAAATTTGTAAAATTTTCGGTAGAAAAATTTCCCGGCCGAAGGCCGGTTCCTCTTAAAATTGCAGGCTCGCTATCGCTCGCCTGGAAAAAATAGACCCCTAAATGGCACGAAAGGTCTTAAAATTTACAACGAAATGAGCCGAAAGGTGTTAAAATTGGCATACTAATGGGCCAAACGTCTTATAATTTCAAAACTAGCGGCGTATTTAGTTCCTTATATATATATATATGTCTTTTTATCATTTATTTTAGTTTCCTCCCTAGACCTCCATCAAGCCCAAGATAAATCTGTACATTATTCGATAGAAAAATGTTCCGGCCGAAGGCTGGTTTCTTTTAAACTACTGGCTCACTATCGCTCGCTACGAAAAAATCGACACCTAAATGACACGAAAAGTCTTTATATTGACAACAAAATAGGGCAAAAAGTCTTAAAATCACCAAACTAATGAGCCGAACATCATTCAATCTGAAAACTAATAGGGTTAAGCATGAGGGAGAAGGGGGTCTAGAAAAACTACCCTCTCCCCTTAACTGAGAACCTGCATCGACTTTTATTATATGCTTGGATATATTAGAGACCAGGATAAACGTATGCCGTCAAACCCTCATTTAGATTATTTCTCAGCTGAATCAGTTAGTATTCTGAGTTATGTACAGTGGCGCTAATAAGTGATGTCTCGGCACCAAGTATGTTTTGATCAGTAATTGGTATCAGCAATGTCTAAGCTTCACTTCTTCATATCGAGTGAAATATACAAACATGTTCCTACATTTACCCGCCCTATTCAACATCTGACAGACATTGATACAGCATGAGCGAGCCAAACTTAATGACAGCTGTGACATGATTTATTAGCACGATCATACAGCTACTGACAAATGTTGGTGAGGTTTAGCGATTTTCTTTATGCAAATATATCCATTCAGATTAATGTTCAGAGAGAATCAGCTATATACTACAGTAATATATATACATATGTATTATTTTAAGGGGACATGGGCTTGTTTTCTGGACCACTTTCTCCCTTATGTTTAGCCCCATTAGTTTTCAGATGTTACGATGTTTGCTCCATTAGTTAATAGATTTTAAGACCTTTCGCCCCATTTCTTCGTCAATATTTAGACCTTTCGCGCTTAGGTGTCGTTTTTTTCCCCCAGGCGAACGATAGTGAGCCTGTAATGTTGGAAGAACCGGGAAATTTTTCTACTGAAAAATGTACGAATTAATCTAGAAGGGGGATGTATTTTTTTCAATTTGATGGAGGTCTAGGGAGGAAACTAGAATAATAAAGAATACATGCAAAAATCGCCCAAAAAGTGAACCATCCCCCCTTAATAGATAGGGAATTTGATCTGAGCATAATTCTAAATGGATATATTTGCATAATAAACCTCGCAAGAGCTCACGAACATTTGTCAGTAGCTGTACAGTCGGCCTAATAAGTCATGTATCAGCACCAAGTATGTTTTGATCAATTATTGGTATCAGCAATATCCACATCTTGATTTATTCGTTTAGAGTGAGATATATACTGTATATAACCATATCCCTACACTTATCCATCCTATTCAACATCTGACAGACATGAATACAGCACAGAATGACAGATGAGACACGACTTATTAGCGCCACCATACATAATGTGTGATATTATTCATGTTGTTACATCGTGTACACATAATAAGGGGTGATGGGGTATTTTGTCTACACCCACTTCTCCC
>CM064572.1:12042747-12072747 GCA_032716605.1 Paralithodes platypus
TATACATACATACATTTGTACTTGCCTCGGCAATCAATTAATGCATATATATTAATCAATCAATCAATCAATATATATATATATATATATATATATATATTATATATATACTGTATATAAATATGTATATATGGTGTTTCAGTTAACATGTTCATTAATTACAGTACTTATTCGTCAGGCAATAATAAGATTATTATATTCATTGACGTTTTGGGTGAGTATTTATAATTATGGCGCTATTACACATAAAAAATTATCGATAGATACAACGAAATATGAAGTCTAAGGGAGTAAAAATGAATATTTCAAAGAGAGCGCAGAGCAGAAAGGCTTAGCTTACAAGTGGGTAACAAGGTTAGACAAGTGAATCAGAATTGCTCTAGTGATAAGAGTCCTCAACCCTTGAATGGAATATTGTATTATTGTATTTTGTTATTATTATTATTATTTGTATTATTATTATTATTATTTAGCTCATTACTCTTATTTGGCCTACAGTTAGTGAGGAAAGTGAGGTAATAATATTAGTCGTTGTAGTAGGCTGCCTGGCCGAACAACCCTGTGGAAAGTGAGGTTAATTGCTTCGCTTGCCGGTTTGTATCCTAGTTACATAAATCCCGTATGTTAGTACTGAACCGTGAAGCAATAGGTGTGACTCAAGGCTTAGAGACTGTTTTCGAATGCCTTGATTAACCCTATCACGATAATGACCCATTTAATTTCTATTTTAATGGCTGTTATTAGACGATCATTTTCAGAATGGGAGGGAGATAAGGAAGTCAGAGTTTTGATTGAGTCTGTCTGTGCCCTTTTACCTCCCTTATATCGTTTATAAACTGTATACAATCGTCTATTAATAGCCATAATAAAGTATCAAAAAGCTTTGTGAACCTCAAGGGTTAAGGTTCTTGAAACATGACGTACAATATGAGTTCAACGAGACTATGTGATGCCGGGAGGATTACATGCTTTCATTAATTTCATTCGAGGGTGTTTGGTGTTGGAAATAATATGTATTAATTTAAGATTATTTAATTTGTCCATCACAACTATACAAGATCAACAGGTAGGTATGGTAATGATTGTATTGACTTTGAACGGTCATATGGAATACAAGATCAACAGGTAGGTATGGTAATGATTGTATTGACTTTGAACGGTCATATGGAATACAAGATCAACAGGTAGGTATGGTAATGATTGTATTGACTTTGAACGGTCATATGGAATACAAGATCAACAGGTAGGTATGGTAATGATTGTATTGACTTTGAACGGTCATATGGAATACAAGATCAACAGGTAGGTATGGTAATGATTGTATTGACTTTGAACGGTCATATGGAATACAAGATCAACAGGTAGGTATGGTAATGATTGTATTGACTTTGAACGGTCATATGGAATACAAGATCATCAGGTAGGTATGGTAATGATTGTATTGACTTTGAACGGTCATAGGAATACAAGATCAACAGGTAGGTATGGTAATGATTGTATTGACTTTGAACGGTCATATGGAATACAAGATCAACAGGTAGGTATGGTAATGATTGTATTGACTTTGAACGGTCATATGGAATACAAGATCAACAGGTAGGTATGGTAATGATTGTATTGACTTTGAACGGTCATATGGAATACAAGATCAACAGGTAGGTATGGTAATGATTGTATTGACTTTGAACGGTCATATGGAATACAAGATCAACAGGTAGGTATGGTAATGATTGTATTGACTTTGAACGGTCATATGGAATACAAGATCAACAGGTAGGTATGGTAATGATTGTATTGACTTTGAACGGTCATATGGAATACAAGATCAACAGGTAGGTATGGTAATGATTGTATTGACTTTGAACGGTCATATGGAATACAAGATCAACAGGTAGGTATGGTAATGATTGTATTGACTTTGAACGGTCATATGGAATACAAGATCAACAGGTAGGTATGGTAATGATTGTATTGACTTTGAACGGTCATATGGAATACAAGATCAACAGGTAGGTATGGTAATGATTGTATTGACTTTGAACGGTCATATGGAATACAAGATCAACAGGTAGGTATGGTAATGATTGTATTGACTTTGAACGGTCATATGGAATACAAGATCAACAGGTAGGTATGGTAATGATTGTATTGACTTTGAACGGTCATATGGAATACAAGATCAACAGGTAGGTATGGTAATGATTGTATTGACTTTGAACGGTCATATGGAATACAAGATCAACAGGTAGGTATGGTAATGATTGTATTGACTTTGAACGGTCATATGGAATACAAGATCAACAGGTAGGTATGGTAATGATTGTATTGACTTTGAACGGTCATATGGAATACAAGATCAACAGGTAGGTATGGTAATGATTGTATTGACTTTGAACGGTCATATGGAATACAAGATCAACAGGTAGGTATGGTAATGATTGTATTGACTTTGAACGGTCATATGGAATACAAGATCAACAGGTAGGTATGGTAATGATTGTATTGACTTTGAACGGTCATATGGAATACAAGATCAACAGGTAGGTATGGTAATGATTTTATTGACTTTGAACGGTCATATGGAATACAAGATCAACAGGTAGGTATGGTAATGATTGTATTGACTTTGAACGGTCATATGGAATACAAGATCAACAGGTAGGTATGGTAATGATTGTATTGACTTTGAACGGTCATATGGAATACAAGATCAACAGGTAGGTATGGTAATGATTGTATTGACTTTGAACGGTCATATGGAATACAAGATCAACAGGTAGGTATGGTAATGATTGTATTGACTTTGAACGGTCATATGGAATACAAGATCAACAGGTAGGTATGGTAATGATTGTATTGACTTTGAACGGTCATATGGAATACAAGATCAACAGGTAGGTATGGTAATGATTGTATTGACTTTGAACGGTCATATGGAATACAAGATCAACAGGTAGGTATGGTAATGATTGTATTGACTTTGAACGGTCATATGGAATACAAGATCAACAGGTAGGTATGGTAATGATTTTATTGACTTTGAACGGTCATATGGAATGGCTATTAATCACGTGAATCGGACAAAAGTATATTGGATTATGTAACTTAAATTAAGTGAATATCGCTACTGCAGTAACTCGTTTAAAAACACTTTCAGTGGATGAAATTAAGAATGTATTGCTCTATGACCTTCGGGATCAGTTATCATAATGTGTGTTATAATCTAATTTCAAATGGGCTACAACAACAACAACAACAACTACTACTACTACTACTACTACTACTGTTACTAACAATAATACAAAAAATAACACTATTAATGATAATAAAAACATTTATAATGCACAATACATCAAAGGTTCGAAGACTCAAATCCCTACTTCGATTCAAAATACTTTTCTAACCTCGTTACCCACGTGTAAACAAAGCATTTCTGCCCTGCGCTATCTTTGAAATGTTAATATTTACCCCCTTAGACTGCTCTGTTTTGTATCTATCGATACATTAATATGTGTAATATCTCTATAATTATAAATACTCACCCAGAAAGTAAAAGCATACAATAGTCTTATTAATCCCTGACGATTACGTACTGTGATTTATGAAAACGTTAACTGAAACACCCTGTTTATATGGAGTGTTACGACCGGCACAACGAAATAAACAAGGGCACTTAATATTGGACTAGAAGATAGGCTAGATCTACAACAACGGTACGCTAATTCCAAACCCTCGAACTATTAAGCCGGTGAACAAAACACTTAAACCCTCCAGAGTTAATCTACTGGATAACGGGGTATCAATTAACTGGGTTTAGTGCACTTCCACAAAGGCTTTCCGGTGACGGCCAAGCCTACTCACAACAAGAGTAATTTCGTTAATAAAAAGCTCTCAAGTAATAACAATGCTTAGATATACTATGACAAGATTTAATAAAGGAGTATATGCTTACATTAACTTTAGTGTGAGTCTGAACTCCACACTAAACTCTTCAATGCTCTATGAAAACACTGGAAGTCTAGTCCTACAGCAAACATATATGGAATCTTCTGAAAACGTCTGATGCTCTAAGATGCTCGTCGAATATAGAACAGGAATAATGCAGGGGCAGGACACCAAAGCGTGTATCTTAAATACACCAACAAGTAGGATACATATATATAAAACAAGGGAGTGCAACAACTCGGTGACAGCACTAATAATAGCCACTCAAAACAGTACTTCCTTAGCCAAAGTAACAGCCAAACTGGGTTGTGCACTATGCATCAACCTTGGCATAAACTACACGTGAATAATTCCTAAAGCATACGCAGTTAAAGTTAATAAACACAATGCTGTCTTTCTTACTAATAAAGTATAGCAGCGGCATAAAAGGTACAAGGAGCCTAGGCAGAGCTCAAGCATGCTCGTAGCCTACTGTCTCCCCTGAACAGATTTCCCTTATCTTACGTTAAGTGACTAGGAGGCTCTCTTGGTAAGTCCAGATCTCAAGTATCTGGTCTTACCCTGGCGCTCCTCAAAGGTCAACAAAATGAGGTAGCAAGCATACAAGCAAGAGTAGGCAAAAGCCCTTCGCTTGTATACTGCTAAGCTCGCAAAGGAAAATATGCACAAGGGTTACAGGCTACCTAGCTCCGTCGAAGTCGTACAGGCTCTGACTTGCCATATGCATAACTCAGACAACGACCAAAGATACCCTCCACTGTCTAGCATTAAATAGTAATAAAGAACAACCCACTAATTAGAAGCATGCAATAATATGAATCGCTGTGACTATGACTCTAATATTCCCTAATGCTAGTGCAAAACATATATGTGAGAACAGGTGCTGGTAATACGACTGGCCGACTATGGAAGTCGTATGCGAGAACCAGAAGGGATGGATAATTGAATAAAGATAAGAAGTATCGGAAAGAAGGAGTTCAGAGAGAGGAACAGCAGTAAAGAGGGTTAGACTGGGGACAGAATGCAAGGGACGTCTAGGACCAAGCACACGATACCATGCTCTGAGGAGAGATGAGAGAAGGAAGCCCCACCACCGAGCTAAGGATAGCGGCCTCCAATCACAGGCAACTACGTCATGAAAAGCAGGCGTCATATGACACGCCAGGCCCGCCATCCAATAGGGAGCGGGTGGCCCCGCCCAAGCGAGGAATGCACACGCACACTCGGCCGCAATTCCGCGTGGGCCACCTAGTCATAGGGTTTGGGTAAATCCGATGTGTAGTTTGTTCGCTCTGAATATAGTAAGATCTCACACTCCCCTCCCTGAATCAATCGAAGATTTTGCCCCATAGATGGCGCAGCTTGATGGGAAGGGAGGGAGCTTGTCGTAGTGTTAAAAGGGTAGGACACAATGGGAGGAGGTGACGTTCTATAACATACAGTGACGAATGTTAAAATTATTTACTTCTACTTGTTCATACAATAATGTTCCCGAAACTAATTCGTAATGAACTAGCACCACGAAGTAACATTATACTGACGCGGCCATGTCTAATTATCCACCTTCCTCTCCCTCTCCGAGCTCGGACTTTTTTCTATCCACTAGTCTATTTATCCCCAGCTGAGGGTAAATTGTCATGTTTCTATCTTTGTTACTCGGCTATAAGGTAGATTTTGTAGCGAAAGATGATGTTTAGTCTGAAAACTTGGCATTAATATGACACACAGCCATAGTAATTTCATATATTTCCATTAAGTATCGAGAAATCAGCTAATAAGAGATTCAATTTACGATCAGCTGGAAAAAAATAGAGTATAGTTGTCACTAAGGGATGGAGGGACGTAAGGGTGGCGAGGTGACTAACAAGGTGGGTGGAGGTGGAGGAGTTGTGGTGGGATTGTTTAGACTGGTGGATGAATGTATAATAACTATATTTAGGATATTTCCGTGTGTGTGTGTGTGTGTGTGTGTGTGCATTCGTGTGTGTGCTTAAAGGGCGATCGGGACACGAATGCATAGAGGTTTTGTGTTCGTGGACGGGTGGAAAATTATAAAGGTAAATTTATTTATGTACTATATATTGTATCTCTTTTTATACTGGCATGGCCTTACTTACTCTTTACTTTGTATTAGTTTTGCACACATTTTCAGCATATTTCACTAATTGGCTTAAATATAGTTATGTTTATATGAATGATGCATTAGGATCCCTTTGGACGATCCCCTGTTCGCTTGTTTATGCTTCCTCTTACAACTTCGGTTAATCATTGCACACAAATCTTGATGTCATATCATATTTCGTGAACTCGCTAATCTGATATATCTATCTATCTATCTATCTATATCCATCTTTGCCAGACAACCTTATCTCCCGAGAGGAGGTGGACGTGAAAGTATCACCTTCATAAGCTTCTATATGCCGAGGTAACTCATTCGATTATCTATCTTTTTTTCAATTCATTTCAAAATAAATGTGTAGCTTGATCATACAAGATTATTGCGCAATGCAATATAACAATGACAAATATTAATTGTCCTGTTGATAAACATTATGTTTGCGGTAATATGAACAATTGATAAAGGTATACTCAATTAACTTCAGTAATTATATTTATTTAATTGATATTTATTAGACAGTCATAGTAAAGTAAATAGATCAAGGGAATAATGTGTTGGGGAAAAAGTGGATTGCAATTCTCGAGGGTAATTTACTCTAGGTAAATATTTCCCCCTGTATCACATTATCTTATATTATCAGACTGGGCAATATGTAACAAACCACATGCAAAGAGTATAACATATCATAACAAATAACATAACACATAACAAATTGGTGATGGGCTGGTCTATCATTGGTGATGGGCTGGTCTATCAGAGTGAGACCTGAGCGATCTCTGCCATACCCATAGCTTACTCTGACTGTTCCTTTTACTTATATATTTCTAGATCTCAAGTGACGGCGTCTCTTCCGTGGATTGACCTCCCAATCTACCAAGATTGGAAGCTAAAGCATCACATTATTCCTTTGCCCCTCAACTTTCTCTTCATAATTGCTGAGGGGCACAGGGCCCTGGGTGGGGCTTTGGTTTCCCGGGCGTTTACGCACCCTCTCAGCTCCCCGCCATGGAGTGGCTTCGGTCACCCAGGCTTTATTGTGGTCGGCAGGGAGGGTTCTGTGGGGGCGCTCGTTTGTGGCCTTGGCCTTACTCGGGGCCTTGGGGCTGTTCGGCCAGGCAGCTTGGGGAACAACAACAACAACAACAACAACATATCAGTATACATAATTATATGTGTGGAATAATATTATCTGTGTATACCCTGGTCTATTTGTGATATCTAATAACCTGAGTTTACATGTAGTTACTCATAATCTCACTGTTACCAAGGTAATGCACAAATTATTTATCAATACCATATTTACTACATAAATCGATTAACACAGTGCAACTTCTCTCTCTCTCTCTCTCTCTCTCTGAGAAACCAGACTTGGCTCTTCCGTGATACCAACAGATTTTTCATGTACTTTACCGGTAGTCATTATTTTATTTATTGTTTCTAGGTTAGCACACATCAATTATTAGCATTCGTCTATAGAGCAAGTTAATCAGAAAGAATTAGATTGGTACTATAGCTGAATAGTTAAGGTCATAGAATTTACCCTGATAAATGTTGATAAGCCTGTCGAGTAGGAAGTGTGTATTTTCAGCAGAATTTTTGGTAAGTAGCTCTTTATGAAGATCCATACTAATTTCAACCTAATGTCAGAGAGCAATAAAGGTGAAACGAGACTCAAACTATCCATTTGGGGGAGGGAAGGGGTAGTTTACCTTGATGCACAGGAAAATCGACTTTAAATCGCCATAAACAGAGAGGAATTTTGTATCTAATATCTAATATCTATCTGTTACCAGCTACTCTAAATATACTGATATTCCTGAGGGAAATGCTTTATCAACAAATTTGCCTCTATGTAAATTAATTGTTAAATATATAAATCAGACATGTCATACCTCTACCATTTGCCTTAATGTATCAATGTGATCATATGTAATGTTTTCTTTCTGGCCACAGGTAATTTAGAATCTTGATAATGATATTACCAATCTTAATGAATCCTGATCAATGTAATCAATAGCCCACCGACTCAGTATTAACTGTGACTCTCATGCTTGAGGTAAGTCATCCACAGATCGACATATTTTGACACTACAAAGGTAACTCATCTAAATAATAATAGTTTACTACTTATGTTAATCTAATTTTTCGCTAGTTTGTAGTTTGCTAACAAAAGGTGTATGTTATATATTATATAGTATGACCTGTACTATTATTTTATTCATACCAATAAAGTGGGTGGAGAGAGAGAGAGAGAGAGAGAGAGAGAGAGAGAGAGAGAGAGTGACGTTTCAGTTACTGAAAGAGGGAATCTACTGTTCATTACGAATTAGTTTCGGGAACATTATTGTATGAACAAGTAAAAGTAAATAAGTTTAACATTCGTCACTGTATGTTATAGAACGTCACCTCCTTCCATTGTGTCCTACCCTTTTAACACTACTACAAGCTCCCTCCCTTCCCATCAAGCTGCGCCATCTATGGGGCAAAATCTTCGATTGATTCAGGGGGGGGAGTGTGAGATCTTACTATATTCAGAGCGAACAAACTACACAACGGATTTACCCAAACCCTACGACTAGGTGGCCCACGCGGAATTGCAGCCAAGTGTACATACACACGCACATACTACCACCTCGCTCTTCCCTCTCTCTCTCCTTGCAACTATCACACTACATATCTTATAACTCTATCAATGATATAAAATACTTCCACATGCAACATGAACATGAACACTAAGAAAGAAAGAACATTGTTCTACGATTATTATAGCCCATTTCACTGCCCTGGCGAGCGCTAGCGAGTACGAGTACATTCTGGCAAGCTGGCCAGCGTAACACCCCGCCCAAGATGTGGGACGTTTTAACCTCAGGTAAACGCCACATCTGACCAGACAGAATGCCCACAAACCCTGCATCACCCAGCTACTTCCCAAGTTGTGAAAAACAAGGCACAATCAATATTACGCTCAACGAGCAAGCTTCACCAACTTCGCCTACTAAGAACAAAAACTCAGAATGTCTTAGATTCTTGCTGTAACATACTGCACTTATATACTATCAAAAGAAAGAATTTTTATGTGAGGTTTTTGTATTATTTTAATAGTGTTTTTGGCGGCTTTGCACTACAGGGGCAAGCCTAATTTTTCTCCACTCAACCCAACACACCTGTGGTGATCTACCCTGGGTCCTCCACCCTAGACAAACAGTCAGCTATCACGTTGTCACAGCCGGCAATATGGCGAATGTCTAGGTTGTACTCCTGCAACATTAAGGACCATCTGGTTAGCCTCATATTCCGGTTGTGGAACTGATTCAAAAACTTCAAAGGGTGGTGTTCAGTGTAGATCACCACGACTGGGCCAAAAGCGGGAACATACACCTCAAAGTGCCTGAGCGCCAGCACAATGGCCAGAAGCTCCTTCTCTACCACTGAATAGTTCTTTTGTGCTGAGTTGAACTTCTTAGAAAAGAAACTTGCTGGGTGTTCCACACCTTCTGTGTCTGTTTGCATCAAGAGGGCACCAGCCCCTACACTGCTAGCATCTGTCGCTAGCTGAAAAGGTCTTGAGAAGTCTGGGGCCCTGAGTACGGGGTGAGTGCACAAAAGATGCTTCACCAGTGAGAATGCTTTCTCACACTCAGGTGCCCACACAAACTTTTTCGTCTTTGCAAGTAGGTCAGTCAGAGGAGCCAGCACCGAGGAGTATCCGTGGATGAATCTGCGATAATACCCAATCATGCCCAAGAACCTCATGATTTGTCGCTTGGTGGTCGGCCTGGGGAACTGGTTAATAGCCTGTATCTTGGTTTGGGGGGGGCACACCTGGCCTAGCCCTACCACAAACCCCAAGTACTGCACAGTTGCCCGAACAAAATCGCATTTGCCCAGATTGACCACCAAATGAGCCTTCTGAACAATGCCCCGATATGCTCGCAATGGCTTTCAAAGTCATCATCGTAGATTATTACATCATCTAGATAAACGGTGCAGTTAGGGATCTCTGCCAGTAACTCATTCATCAGGCATTGGAAGGTTGCAGGTGCATTCTTCAACCCATACGGCAAAACGTTGCAACGGTAAGTGTTCCCATCCACCACAAACCCGCACACCTGTTTCGCACGCTCCGACAACGGCACCTGCCAGTAGCCTTTGACAAGATCCACCTTGGTCAGGTAACGTGCACACCCGAGCTTGTCAACACTGTCATCTACGCGGGGAAGAGGGTAGGCATTGGTGGGGGTTAAGCCGTTCAACCGCCGGAAGTCAATGCAAAACCTGACCTTGCCGTCTGGTTTAGGCTGCAGAGTGACGGGAGATGTCCACCTAACCGCCCCTTTCTCTATCAGCCCCCTCTCCAACATGTAGCCTAATTCCGCTCGGAGAACCGGAAGTTTAATGGGAGGTACACGATAGGGCACTGATTTAAAGGAGGGGTGGTCTCCAACGTCTATATCGTGCACCGCATGAGTTGTGAGGCCTGGGTGCTCGGCAAAAACAGTGGGGTATAAACCGAACAGGTGCTGGATCACTGCACGCTGTGGCTCAGGCAGGTGCTCAAGCGCTTCCACAGCCACCTGACTCGTGTTCCCCGCCCACTGATCCGCCGAGACATGACAATCCCAACTTTCCTCCACCTGTGCCTCACTGCCCCCCTCTCCTTCTCCACCTTGGCTGCTGCAGACCAACACAGGGACAGTAGGCTGCTCAGGTGGGTGCCTCACAAACTCTTTTAACAGGTTCACATGACAGAGCTGATTTTTCTTCCGCCTATCCGGAGTAGCCACAAGGTAATCCAGGTCGGATAACTTCTTCATGACCTTGTAAGGACCGACATACTTGGCAGACAGGGGATGGCCTACTAAGGGCAATAAGACCAAAACCTCCTGTCCTACCACAAACTCCCGGAGCTTTGCTTTTATGTCATATCGATCCTTCATCAAGGCCTGGGTATCCACCAAATTTCTCCCTGCCAACTCCAGGCTTTTCAGCATCCTGTCTCTGCTCTCGAGGACATACTTGAGTAGAGAACATGGCGGCACAGTCCCTTCCCAGATCTCTCACCATGCTCAGAGGACCAGAGGACCTCTAACCTGATGCCCGAAAACTAACTCGTTGGGGCTGAACCCAAGGCTCTCCCCAGGTACCTCTCGTGCCGCAAACAAAACGTACGGTAGCCCCAGGTCCCAATCTTTGCCATTCTCTAAACAGTAGCACCACAACATGCTTTTCAAGGTGGAATGCCATCTTTCCAACACCCCTTGACTCTCTGGGTGATAAGCTGAAGAGACAACCGTATTGATCCCATGTTGCTGCATGGTCTGTTTAAAGAGAGTGGACGTGAAATTTGACCCTGGGTCCGACTGAATTTTCTGCGGGTACCCGTATCTCGAGCAATACAACAGCAAGTTTCGCACAACAGTTTTAGACTTGCCATTTCTCATAGAGTATGCATCAGGGCAGCGAGTGGAGACGTCCATGATGGTTAGCAAAAATCTGTTACCTGCACTAGTGGGAGGCAGAGGGCCTACCATGTCGATAACAACCTTGCTGAAGGGAGGACCGATAGCAGGCACTGGGTGCAACGGAGCCTTAGCTATGATCTGGTTCGGCTTTCCCACCCTCTGGCAGGTACCACACATCGCCACCCAGGCCGAAACTTGTGCTTTAATGCCAGGCCACCAGAACAACCTAGACAATGAGGCCAACGTTTTACTCACCCCCAAGTGACCTGCCAACGGAACATCGTGCGCCAACCGCAACAGGCTATCACGGCACTTTTCAGATACCACCAACTGGTCAACCACTCTTGCCCCACCATCCCAACTACGTCTGGGATCCAAAAAACGGCGATACAGAATTCCCCCAACATGAACAAAATCTCCCGGCTTTGCATCCCCGTCCTCATCGAGTTCTATAGACCCGTTCCCACAACTCTCAAGCCCAGGATCTTCTATTTGCATCCGACATATATCAGAGGGTGCCAACCTGTCCAAATGCTCCTGGAGCAACTTGTGGCCACCCCCGATACTGGGCTGCTCAACCGTTGCCTGCTTCACCTGGGAACGTTTCTGTCACGGAGTGCTAACACGCCCTACCATGTCACTAGGGGGGACAGGTTCTGGGGCCACTCCGGACCTCAAAATTGGTGCAAGTACCGAGTCACCAAGGAGTGTCGCTGGGTCCAAACTCTCAACCCGACCACCAGCCTTGACTTACTCCTTCCAACCCTTCCTCCGCTGGTCTGAAACCTGGGTACTAGGCGGTGACACCTGAGCGGACTGAGACCTGGTGACAGCACACGCCATCTGCTGCATCTGGCACCTCTCGAGCCACTCTTGCCCCTCCCTACTCGTGTCGGCCGCCCTCTCGGCAATGACTAAGGGTGGAACCTCGGAAGTAGGCACCGCAAAGTCGTTACCGAGAAGGAGGTCGATCCCCTCAACTGGCAATTTCTCCACAACACCCACATCCAACTCTCGTGTCACACTGTCCACCTCAAGCTTCACTCTGACCAGCGGGTAAGACCGCGTAGCATTGATGCCTTGAACCACCACAACCCGAGCCGCGTTAATAGGCTTGCCAGTGAAGTTCTTAAGAAGTGTCTGGGAAGCGCCCGTATCACACAGCAACTCAAGCCATATGCTCCACACCAGCCCACCTCACAGTGCCGTGCCCTCTATGACCACAAAAAGCATCTCAGACGGGTGACGAGCCCTCCTGCTGCTTCTGCACCGACTGTGACTTCGCAACCGACTGTTTACCCCGGGCAAACGCGGACGACCTCAAAGACATACCGATGTTGCTCACTAGTGATACCACTGCTGTAGGCGGTGTGCTCGGACATGAGCGCACAATATGCCCCTTCTTATGACACTTGAAACACTCCACTTCACTCTTGGACTTCCCCTGAGGTGGGTAAGGGCCCTGGCCTTTCTTTAAAGGGAAGGGTTTCGACTTGGGATCAAAATTGGCACCAGTACTCTTAAATGGGTAATTAGTTGTGTCATTAATTCGGGGGGGTGGAGTGGTACGCCCCTTGTTACCTGCCTCAGCTCTCTATGCAGACCCGCACCCACAAATCAATGACAACCTGAGGTCAGCCAGCTCAGCCGCCTCCTGCAGAGTTTTAGGTTGCTTTTCTTTCAGGTTAAGAGTCAAGTCACTGCCAGTACATTTGAAAAATTGTTCTAACAACACTAATTGCTTCACTGCATCAAAAGTATTTGCCTTCTCCGACCTCAACCAATTATCAAACGCATCTGACAGCTCTCTAGCGTGTTCCTAGAAAGTACTCTCCTTTCTCTTAGGAACAGCCCTAAACTTCAGCCTATAGGTCTCTGGCTGTAGCTCATACGCCCTCAGGACAGCCTCTTTCAACAACTCATAATTCACACAGGAATCTAGGGGCAAAGCATCGTACGCCTTGAGTGCTTTCCCTGTCAATCGTGAAGAAACAAGGGCTGCCCACTTCTCCTCGGGCCATTGGTGCTCCCGGCACTTTTTCTCAAAACGGAGAAAGAATTCTGTAACTCCTAACTCATCAAACACTGGAACCAACTTTAGTAGATGCGACGGGGACTGGTCATGGGGTCGACCCCCCTGGACGACCCGGTTCCTCGTCACCTCTACACAAGTTTTCTCTAGGTCAATATCGGTACAATACCTTGCAGACTCAAACTTGAGCTCAGCCTCTCGCTGCTTGAGCTCAGCCTCGCTCAGACTCATGCTTCCGCTGTTCGAGCTCAGCCTCATGCTTTCGCTGCTCGAGCTCAGCCTGTCGCTCCTGCCTCCTGCTGCTTGAGCTTGGCCTGTCGCTCCTGCTGCTTAAGATTGGCGAGCTCGAGCTGAAACAACATCTCGGGAGACAAACCTTGAGGAGGGGGTGCTACTACCTGGGACCCACCCATTGAGTCACCTAGAGGCTTACCCAACCGCCAGCGGACATCGGCCTGTGGGAACGTACTGGCTCCGGAACCCGAGGGGGCGCCATGATAAGAGTTGAGTGGAATGGGGGCTGGGACGAAGGTGCCCCAGCTCCCGCTCCACCCGAACCCCCATGCACCCTATACACTGCAGTTCGTACCGGTCCAGCCCCGACACCCGGTCCGCCGACACAGTCTCCTCCAAAAACCTCCGAGCATCCTCCTCACCGTTCACCACCCGAACGCCGTCAACCAACTTCACCTTCTCCACCTCCTCACCTGTCTCTCGCACTGTGCCCTCACTATGCTCAGACCCGTCCAGTGACATGATGGAGTCAACAAAAAGAATTCCCAAGTCAAGACAAAAGTAGCCAAACTCTCGCGTAGCTTTATTCACAAAAAAATATTGGAAGATGTTTTTAAGTTCAATACTAGGTCACCAATAAACTCCAACAAGTTCCATATATCCTCAAAACAATGTCCACTCCCAACACTGCGAGAAATAAATTCAACCCCAAATGGCAATAAGATTCTCAAAAAAAAATGCAAAATTCAGTTCACTATATATTGGACTAAGGTCGCCATTTGTTACGACCGACACAACGAAATAAACAAGGGCACTTAATATTGGACTATAAGATAGGCTATATCTGCAACAACTGTACGCTAATTCCAAACCCTCAAACTATTACGCCGGTGAACAAAACACTTAAACCCTCCAGAGTTAATCTACTGGATAACGGGGTATCAATTAACTGGGTTTAGTGCACTTCTACAAAGGCTTTCCGGTGACGGCCAAGCCTACTCACAACAAGAGTAATTACGATAATAAAAAGCTCTCAAGTAATAACAATGCTTAGATATACTATGACAAGATTTAATACAGGAGTATATGCTTACTTAACTTTAGTGTGAGTCTGAACTCAACACTAAACTCTTCAATGCTCTATGAAAACACTGGAAGTCTAGTCCTACAGCAAACAGATATGGAATCTTCTGAAAACGTCTGATGCTCTAAGATGCTCGTCGAATATAGAACAGGAATAATGCAGGGGCAGGACACCAAAGCGTGTATCTTAAATACACCACACGTAGGATACATATATGTAAAACAAGGGAGTGCAACAACTCTGTGACAGCACTAATAATAGCCACTCAAAACAGTACTTCCTTAGCCAAAGTAACAGCCAAACTGGGTTGTGCACTATGCATCAACCTAGGCTAAAATAATACGTGAATAATACCTAAAGCATACGCAGTTAAAGTTAATAAACACAATACTGTGTTTCTCACTCATAAACTCTAGCAGCGGCATAAAAGGTACAAGGAGCCTAGGCAGAGCGCAAGCATGCTCGTAGCCTACTGTCTCCCCTTGAACAGATTTCCCTTATGTTACGTTAAGTGACTAGGAGGCTCTCTTGGTAAGTCCAGATCTCAAGTATCTGGTCTTACCCTGGCGCTCCACAAAGGTCAACAAAATGAGGTAGCAAGCATACAATTAAGAGTAGGCAAAAGCCCTTCACTTGTATACTGCTACACTCGCAAAGGAAAAATATGCACAAGGGTTACAGGCTACCTAGCTTCGTCGAAGTCGTACAGGCTCTGACTTGCCACATACATAACTCAGACAACGACCAAAGATACCGTCCACTGTCTAGCATTAAATAGTAGGAAAGAACAACTCAATAATTAGAAGCACCCCAATACTATGATACCATGTGACTATGACTAATCCCTAAAGCTAGTGCAAAACATATATGTGAGAACTGGTGCTGGTAATACAACTGACCGACTATGGAAGTCATATGCAGAACCAGAAGGGATGGATAATGAATAAAGATGAGAAGTATTGGAAAGAAGGAGTTCAGAGAAAGAAACAGCAGTAAAGAGGGTTAAATTGGGGACAGATTGCAAAGGGCGTCTAGTACCAAGCACACCATGCCAAGGTCTGAAGGAGACACGCGGGTAGGAGCCCGCACCACCTTACTAGGCCAGCGGCCTCCAATCACAGACGACTACGTCATGAAGAGCAGGCGTCATATGACGCGTCAGGCCCGCCGACCAATCACGAGCGTGGGAACCTCCGCCCGAGCGAGGGAGTCACACGTACATACGCACGCAGATATTACCACCTCGCTGCTCGCTCTCTTTCTCCTTACAATTCACACTACATATCTTATACTCTATCAATGATAAAAATACTTCCAAGTGTCACAGACAAGAATAAAGACCACCACTGATCTGTCTGTGACAACATGAACACTAAGAAAGAAAGAACATCGTTCTATGATTATTATAGCCCATTTCACTGACCTGGCAAGCGCTAGCGAGTTACGAGTACATTCTGGCAAGCTGGCCAGCGTAACAACACACACACACACACACACCCACACACACACACACACACACACACACACACACATAGAGAGAGAGGGTCTGGAAGTTAGCGGCACGTTAGACTCACTTTGATGTAGTTGTACCGCTGCTGTCCTCTGCTTCCCTTTGTGGTTCCCGGACCGTCTCTCTCTCTCTCTACACCGCTAGTTCACTGTAGTTTTACTATGTTGGCACACCATTACCACACAACTCACCGATACCACACAACACAACCACTACAGACAGACCAGAGACAACTGGAACTAAACCCACAGTGCATTATATATATATATACTGGTGTATACTGTATATAAACTGGTGTATACTGTATATATACAGTATGTACAGTATATCTAAGTTGTAATGTTATTGTTTGCGTCTCAGTTACCTCACACTGGCCCCTAGGACTGTAAACAAGCCCACAGAACACAAACAGGGGTTGTCTTGTTGATGTAAGTTTTAAGTTTTAAAGTTTTCTAATACAATTTTACTTTTTACTTTGTTTTAACTCTAATCCATCACAGCTGACCACTAGGATTGAAAACAAGCCAATACGATACCTTAAATGTGAACCTACAGACCGAAAATAGGGCTTATGAAAAACATACCAAATATACGTTTACTTTTGGTCTCAATTATTGAGATATAATTGAAAGTAAGCTATAACTAAAACTAAATCCACCGCTCCTGGGACGCGTTACAATCTCTACATACAGTACAGTTGGTCAGATGTCTCAGCACATTTTGGACCTCCCTTGCTTGACTCCATTACTTTCGAGAATTTAATATATTGCATAGACACAGTAGGTCTGGACTTGACACGAAAATGGAACTTTGCAGTAAGGAACTCAAAAATCAGAGAACGAACCCCCAAGTTTGAACCTCGAAACCGCGAAAATGTGATATTTTCGCAGTTTCGAGGTTCTAACTTGGGGGTTCGTTCTCCAATTTTGGGTCCCTTACTGCAAAGTTCCATATTCGTGTCATGTCCAGATCTACTGTGCCTATGTATATTGCAATCCATTAATTTGGTGATAATAAGACGCTTCACCTAATTCAGGTTAAGCATTTTTTTGTTTTTCTTCTTTTTTTCGAGCGATAGCATGCCTGTATCTCATAAGAAATAGGCCTTCTGCCTGGACATTTTTCTATCACAAAATGCACACATTTAGATTGAAGGGGTTCTGGGTGGTTCATTTATTAGTATAAAGGAAGTCTGGGATGGTGTTTTTGTTAGTTTGGGGGGCAATGTACTTAAATAAACTGCTAGAAAATGGCAAAAACAAGCAGAATCCGCAATAATGATCGAACAAATAATGATCATAATAACACACCAGACGTCGGACCAGATAGTGTTAATCCTGTAAACACCATGATCTTTTACTATCATTGTCAATCCGATGATGCCAATTGTGTTTCATTCCAGGTAATCCCAGACGATTTGAATTAATTCGGGGAAGGTTTCGTCAGAGTTAAAGGTTTACTTGAGGTAACCTTAGCCCTTTTTTTTCATTTATTCATTAATTTTCTAGTTTCCTCCCTAGACCTCCATCAAACTTAAAATAACAACCCCAGGATCCACCTTCAAGATATATTTGTACATGTTTCAGTAGAAAAATATCCCGGCCAAAGGCCGGATCCCCATAAATTACAGGCTCGCTATCGCTCGCCAGGAAATAATCTATCTATCTATCTATTGCCGGACGCCTTACTCCCCTTACGAGGGTGGCCCATACACAAAATGCCCCCAAGCGGACCTATTCCCTGTGAGAGGGACAACCCGAGCCAGTTTAGTGAAGGACTTACAGGATTGACCACTCAATTTAGGATCCGTCCGACTCCGAGGCCCTCTTTGTATCTTGTTAGCACTATTTTTCTACAGTGGTGTTCGGCTAATCCATCCACTAACCTGCCTTACCCTTAGGTAAGCAGTACGGATTTGTATCAGGTTTACTCCCCTAGACAGGTTGCCAACCAAGGCTGACGAGTCCGATCCACCCGGATTTGTATAAGGAAATAATCGACACCTAAATTACATGAAAAGTCATAACATTGACCAAAAAAAAGGGCGAAAGGGCTTAAAATCGCCAAACTAATGGGCTGAACGTCTTAAAATCTGAAGACTAAAGGGGCTAAGCATGAGGGAGAAGGGTGTCCAGAAAAACCGATCGTCTCCCCTTAACCAACATCAAAATTAATCATCTGGGGGTAACTAAGATCAAACTTTTAAAAAGGCGTCATCTAATCGAAGGGGTTAATGTGTACCCAACTCCGACATATATATATATATATATATATATATATATATATGCGTAATTGTGTCATGATTGTAACGCGTTTCGCCCCATTTCGTTGTCAATTTTAAGATCTTTCGTGACATTTAGATGTCAATTGTTTTCCCTGGCGAGCGATACCGAGCCTGTGAATATAAGAGGAACTGTCCTACGACCGGGAAATTTTTCTACCGACAAATGTACAAATTCGTCTAGGGGGTGTTTTTTTAAAGTTTGATGGAGGTCTAAGGAGGAAACTAAACAAAAATAACAAGAAGATACATAAATGAGGAAATAAATACGCCCATCCCCCCTTCAATACGCCCATCCCCCCTTCAATACGCCCGTCCCCCCTTCAATACGCCCATCCCCCCTTCAATACGCCCATCCCCCCTTGAATACGCCCATCCCCCCTTAATTTTCACCCAAAAATATGCATAGTATAAATAATTATGTAAAAAATAATAAAGGCACCCAACTAAAATTATGTTTTCGCACCTAAATTAAGGATGTTTCGCCCAAAAGTAATCCCAATGTCCCATATGAATAACTGGAAATGTTTCTTTTACTACGGATTTATTATTAACCCCTACAGTGATTATGTAATTATAATTATATATATACAGTATATACCGTTATATATATATTTTTATTTTATTTTATTTTATTTTTTCACTCGGACTATTATTGAACGATTTTATGGAGCTTATGAGGAATCAATTTCTGCAAAAGACTTATTCAAGATTTATATTACCCCTTATATTTCATCCTAAGATGAATAAAATCGTCTAATGACAGCCAGACTAAAATGGGAAAGGTATCATCATATACTGATATGGCAAAGCTCAATAAAATCATCTGATGGCAGCGTAAATATATATAATACAAAGAGAGCTCAATAATGTAAATATCGACCATCAGTGCCTGTAATGGGGTTAGTTTGGTTCAATCATGAGTGCTAATAGGCTTACACCAATTAGAATGTTGAAGTGTTAAAGTTTTATTTATTTATTTTCTCACTAAGCCTCCGTCAAGCTTAAAGAGAACATCTCCTTCGAGGTAAACTTGTAATTTTTTCTGTAGAAAAATATTCTTGCCGAAGGCCGGTTACAATCTCGCTATCATTCGCGTAAATGGCACGAACAGTTTTGATATTGGCAACGCAATAGGGCAAAAGGTCTTATAATCACCAAACAAATGGGGCGAACATCGTAAAATCTCAGAACTAATGAGGATAATGTTGAGGGAGAAGGGGTCCACAGAAATCAAAACCTTCCCCTTAGAGCTGCGTTCCGAAGCATCTGGGATATAAGACACCTTTTGTAAATAGTAAAGGACGTTTTCGCAATCAATTTCGAGAATACAACGAATATATAAACGTTCATCTTTTGACCCCCATGTTGATGCTACTGATTTGTTATGACACTAATCAATAAACATTTTGGATTTATTAATGCCATATTCAAATGAGTATAATCGCCTTGAGAATTACTGACAAACGCCTGCCAATTCTCGGGATTGTCAAAATTGCACGCGAAAAGAAATTTGGGACTGACAAAAGGTATAAAGTATCGCCACCGTCTTGTTTGTGTTCTATATACTGTATATTCAAATGTATGTGCGGCTATTACTGCTCGGGACTGTACATCTGAGGCTGAGTATAGGACTCGTATCCCCTCCTGTACCGGTGCCGTCTTTTTAACATTAATCTGGCTACTATTAGACGATGTTATTCCGCTAAAAGTGCTTCTAGCAATTAAGAGGCTTCAAACTATCTCACTTAGCCAAATTAAGTACCACAGATCCCTCTTAAGCTGCAGGAAATCGTCCAAGTATAGCTATACAAAAATTAAAAATTACGTTGCCGATACGGAAGGGGTTAATTATATCAATTTACGTAATAAATATATCTCGTGGTGAATTTATTGATACTCTCCGCCGGAAACACGCTCAAGAGGATAACTTATAGTCCTTGTTTATAGTATTCTTGTAGTCAATTGTCTAATCATTGTACTCTTATTTTATCCCCTAGAACACCCTTAAAGTTTCAAGATAAACAATCACTCTCCTACAGATCCCCCTTCAAGCTAAATTTGTACTGTTCGGTTTCTTGTATTCATTTGTTTAAGTAAATATTGATTGTATATTATTGATTTAGTTATTTTATAAGTATTATTTGTATTTATTTATTTTATTTTATTTTGGGGATATAAAATGTCCTGGCCAAATGCCATTATCTCTACATTTGTAGACTAGGTATACCCGCCTCAGCTTAGATACAGATATCGTTCATATGTACAGTCGAGCTAATAAGTCATGTCCCAGCTGTCATTACGTTTGGCTCGCTCTGTGCTGTATTAATGTCTGTCAGATGTTGAATAGGGTGGGTAACTGTAGGAACATGTTAGTATATCTCACTCAAAAAGAAGATATCCTGTGTAAATATTGCTGATACCAATTATTGATCAAAACATAATTGGTGCCGAGACATCACTTATTAGCGCGAATGTACGTATAATCAATGTATCAGGCTAAATTTATCGCTACCATGCCAGAGAGGATGACCTTTACAATTGCTTTGGTTATTATACTTATTTTCATATTTTTTTAGAGATACTATTTCCTATTTTTGTCTATGTGTATGATGGAGGCAAAAGGCAGTTTGACTGTACAAGTCAAAAGAGTGACAGAGCCAAATTCAAGGGACGTTTGCGTCAAAATGCCTGGACACACGAAGTTTAAAGCAGTTCAAGTCATAGGATGAAGGAAAGACTGATTGAGGAAAAGAGTTCCAGAGTTTACTTGTTAATTAGAAGAAAGATTGAGAAAATTTGCCAATTCTTAGATTGGATAGCTGGACAAAATAGGAGTGAAACTGAGTGTTGAAAGGCGGGTGCCTCGCACTCGCCGCAAAGGAGGGGGTATGCAGTGCTATGCACTGAGAAAGCTCTGAAGAACGCTGATTGTTGCAATTGCGATAGTAGAGTGAAAAGTTACAATATTGAAGCGTGTAGAAAGAGATTGTAGGGAACTATTAAGAGGAAGTGAGTTGATGAAGCGGAATGCCTCGGATTCTATTCTTTCATGAAGTGCAGTATTGGTGGAGCCTTCCCACACATGCGAACAATACTCAATACCAGGCACACTGTGCCTCGATACAGAGCAAAATGCTGTGCGGGGGTGAAGAACCCACACAGACGGTTGAGCACACCTAACTTTTGGGAAGCTGTTTTAGCAAGAGTGGTAATATGATCTTTCCAAGAAAGGTCGGATGAAAAGGATACACCTAGAATATTGAGAGAAGATGAAGGGTTGATTTGTGTGTTGTTGAAGAATAATTGATAGTCTTGTGGAAGATTGCGATGGAGAGATAGAGGGATAATTTTGGTCCTGGATGCGTTGAAAGTAACAAGATTTTCTCTGCCTTAATCAGATATAATTGAAAGGTCGGAAGATAGGCGCTCTATGGTCCTTTTACATGAGTTTTGGAGTGATTGCATGTTTGGTTGTTGTAAAAAATAGTAGAATTGTGTAAAGTAGAGTCATCAGCATATGGGTGGGTAGGACTAAAGGTACAGTATAGTTGAGGAGATCATTAATAAATATTTACGAGAATAGGAGACAGGACATACCCTGAGGAACAGTGGAGTTGATAGGTTGAGGAAGTGAACGATGGCTGTCCACAACTGCAGCTATGGGGCGGTCTGAAAGGAAATTAGAGACAAAGACACAGATAGAGGGATAGAAACCTAAGGAGGGTAGTTTGAAAATTAGAGACTTGTGCCAGACTCTATCAAAGGCTTTCGATATGTCTAGCGCAATAGAAAACGTTTCACCGAAGTCCCGAATGGAAGATGACCAAGAGTTAGTAATATAAGCAAGAAGATCACCAGTAGAGCGACCCTTAAGGAAACCGTACTGGCGTTCTGAAAGAAGATTATTGGAAGATAAATACGTAAGAAATTTTGAGTTGAGAATATTTAAAAAAAAAATTAGAGATGCAAGAAAACTGAGCAATTGGACGAGAGTTGGAGGGTTGAGAGCGGTTACCCTTCTTTAGGACAGGTTGAATAAGAGAAAACTTCCAGCAAGAAGGAAAGACGTTAGAGGAAAGACAGACGAAAGAGTTTGCCTAGGCAGGGAGTCAGCACGGAGGATTTTTTTTTAGTACAACAGGAGGAACACCCTCTGGTTCCTACGCCTTCTTAATATTAAGCCCAGAGAGGGTAGAAAGTACATCCTTAGAAGAGATTATGATATTAGGCATAAGTAAGTGAGAGGGGGGTGAAGAGGGAGGAGTAGCGCCGGAATCATCCAAGTCGGTGTTTTTAGCGAAAGTTTGAGTGAAGATTTCAGCTTTGTCAGAGGAAGAGATGACGGTGGTATCGTCAGAGTGGAAAAAAGGAAAGAAAGATGAGGAAGTGAAATTGTTGGAGAGGTTTTTAGATAGATGCCAGAAAGCTTGTGTAAAGTTAGAGTTGGAAAGTTCAGAGCATTTGTTACTGATGAAAGAATTTTTGGCGCGTCGAAGGACAGATTTGGATTTATTCCGGGCAGAGACATATAAAGTATGAGTATTTTGAGTTTGAAGGCGACAGTACCGTTTGAATGCTTCCTCCTTATTGCGAACAGCAGTAGAACAAGCATGAGTAAACAAAGATATTTGTGAGTTAGGTTGAGAGAAAGAGAATGTGATGTATGCTTCCATGCCCGAAAGGATTACCTCAGTAATGCGCTCGACACTCTCTGAGGGTACCCGGTCACGGAAGCAAAAATCAGTCCATATGAAATCAAAGAAGTACTGCTGTAGAGCTTCCCAGTCGGCAGCGCCAAAGTGCCACAAGCGCCGCCGGTTGGGGCAGTCAGAAGGCCGTACTGGAGAGACAGGACAGGTGACAGATATAAGGTTATGATCGGAGGAGCCCAACGGAGGGAGAAGAGTTACAGTGGAAGCAGAAGGATTAGAGGTTAGAAATATGTAAAGGATGTTGGGCCGATCTCCAAGGCGGTCCGGAATACGGGTGGGGTGCTGAACTAACTGCTCTATGTCATTTAGGATACAAAAGATGTAGGCTTGTTCACCAGGTTTGTCAGTGAAATTAGAGAAGATCCAAATTGGTGGTGGTGAACGTTGAAATCTCCTAAGATGGAGATTTCAGAGAAAGGAGTAATGGATAGAATGTGTTCCACTTTAGAAGTAAGATAGTGAAAACATTTTGACAAGATAGCTTAAGCCAGAAAGTCGAGAATTCACAAGAGTCAAAGTTGGGAACACAAGAGCAATATCGGTTTTACAGTGTGCCCCCATAAACCCACTCCTAGCTTAAAAAGAGAAGATGAAAACAAAAAATACTCTCGTTCAGTATGTTTTTGCGCATTTTCGGTAGCAAAATATCCCGGTAGATGGCCGGTCTCCTAAGCTACAGGCTTACTATAGAAATCTGTAAGGGGCGAAACGTCCTATGGGGCATAATGTCTTTATATCGCCAATCTGCTGGGACAAAACAAGGGAGAGGGGGTAGGGAGAGCTAAAAGAGATCACCCTTGGCTTAGATACAGTTAAGGGGGGGGGGTATTCGTTTGTTTCTGAATCCCCTTCTTTTTCATGGTTAACTCCATTAGTTTAAAAAAGTAGAGTTTCAGCCATTTCTTCGTCAATATTAGACCTTTCGTGCCACTTAGGTGTCGATTATTTCATGGCGAGCAATACCGAGTCTGTAACTTAAAAGGAACCGGCCTTCGGTCGAGAAATGTTTCTACCGAAAAATTTATAAATGTATTTCGAAGGGGGGGTCTTTAGGATGTATTTTTTAAAGCTTAATAGATGTTTCGGGAGCAAAACATAACAAATATATATACCGTGAATAATAAATAATAAACCAATAAATACAATAACATCCCCTTAATGTTGATATCTCCGTCATCAATACATTAGGCCAAATATATCACTGCTCTCCGGAACCCCGCCCCAGAGGATCACCTTTAGTTATTGTCTAGATTGGTCCGGGTTTATATATAATGTTATACAGTATATACTGTATATATCCGAGCAAAATCTGTTTTTAGTTTGCCTCCCCCCTCCCCCTCCCCAGAATACACACACACACACACACACACACACACACACATACACACACACACACACACACACGCAACTTCAAGCTAAGCAGAAAAACAATCATCCCCCCCCCGTTCTATATAAACAATCATCCCCCCCCCCCGTTCTATATAAACAATCATCCCCCCCCGTTCTATATAAACAATCATCCCCCCCCCGTTCTATATAAACAATCATCCCCCCCCCCCGTTCTATATAAACAATCATCCCCCCCCGTTCTATATAAACAATCATCCCCCCCCGTTCTATATAAACAATCATCCCCCCCCCGTTCTATATAAACAATCATCCCCCCCCGTTCTATATAAACAATCATCCCCCCCCGTTCTATATAAACAATCATCCCCCCCCGTTCTATATAAACAATCATCCCCCCCGTTCTATATAAACAATCATCCCCCCCGTTCTATATAAACAATCATCCCCCCCCGTTCTATATAAACAATCACCCCCCCCGTTCTATATAAACAATCATCCCCCCCCGTTCTATATAAACAATCATCCCCCCCCGTTCTATATAAACAATCATCCCCCCCCCGTTCTATATAAACAATCATCCCCCCCCCGTTCTATATAAACAATCATCCCCCCCCGTTCTATATAAACAATCATCCCCCCCCGTTCTATATAAACAATCATCCCCCCCCGTTCTATATAAACAATCATCCCCCCCCCGTTCTATATAAACAATCATCCCCCCCCGTTCTATATAAACAATCATCCCCCCCCCGTTCTATATAAACAATCATCCCCCCCCCCGTTCTATATAAACAATCATCCCCCCCCCGTTCTATATAAACAATCATCCCCCCCCGTTCTATATAAACAATCCCCCCCCCCGTTCTATATAAACAATCATCCCCCCCCCGTTCTATATAAACAATCATCCCCCCCCGTTCTATATAAACAATCATCCCCCCCCGTTCTATATAAACAATCATCCCCCCCCCCGTTCTATATAAACAATCATCCCCCCCCCGTTCTATATAAACAATCATCCCCCCCCGTTCTATATAAACAATCATCCCCCCCCGTTCTATATAAACAATCATCCCCCCCCGTTCTATATAAACAATCATCCCCCCCCCGTTCTATATAAACAATCATCCCCCCCCGTTCTATATAAACAATCATCCCCCCCCGTTCTATATAAACAATCATCCCCCCGTTCTATATAAACAATCATCCCCCCCCCCGTTCTATATAAACAATCATCCCTCCCCCCCCGTTCTATATAAACAATCATCCCCTCCCCCGTTCTATATAAACAATCATCCCCCCCCCCGTTCTATATAAACAATCATCCCCTCCCCCGTTCTATATAAACAATCATCCCCTCCCCCGTTCTATATAAACATCATCCCCTCCCCCGTTCTATATAAACAATCATCCCCTCCCCCGTTCTATATAAACAATCATCCCCCCCCCCGTTCTATATAAACAATCATCCCCCCCCCCCCTCTATATAAACTAGCACAATTTGTGGTAGAAAAATATCTTGACTGGAGTCCGATTTCACCTACACTGCAGGTTCGATATCGCTCGCCAGGAAAAATCGGCACTTGAATGAAGCGAAAGGTCTTTTGATTATCAAAAGACCACCCTAGGTATAGATACAGCTAACCCTTCCTGTACCGGTGATTTTTCTTTGATTTCAGTTATATTTAGACAATTTTCGGAAGCTTAGGAAGGATATGTGGCAGCTAAAAGGATTAACTGAGATAGTCTGTAGCCTCTTAATGGGTAGACGTCCTTTCTAAGATGAACAAAATCGTCTACCAGTTGCCAGAATATAAGCCAAAAGGACCCTCTCTGGTACAGAAGGGGTTAACGTTCATATCACCGTAAGCGATATATTAGAGCCAATTTATCGCCGCGCTTCTGAACCCCGCCCGAGAAACTATACACCCTTTAAGGGGACGTTATATTAGTGTTTGGTCTGTTGTTTGTTATTTCCGGTACATATATTTGTTTTCGTTGGCACCTCTATCACCAAATACACCGAAGACAGATAAATTTGCAATTTTTTTGGTAGAAAACGGACGGTTCCTCCTAAATTACAGGCTCGCTTTCGCTCGCCAGGGTAAAATCGATACCTAGGTAGGACGAAAGGTCTTAAAATCGCCAAACTAATGGGGTGAACGTCTTAAAATCTAATAACTAATTGGGCTAAACATGAAGGAGAAGGGGTCGAGAAACTATGTACTTCCCCATAATGGCATCCAATACCGTTGACGTCCTTTACATTATATTCTGGCAACTGTTAGACGATTTTCTTAAGTTTAAAAAGGGCCTCCAGCAATTAACAGACTTCAAACTATTTCACTTAACCATTTTTACTACCAACGATTCTTCTTAAACTGCACAAAATCGTCTAATTATATCTGAAATTAAATGAAAAAGACGTCGCCGGTATAGAAGAGGTTAGTCGTTATTTAGTTAGACGAATGTCTCTCTCTCTCTCTCTCTCTCTCTCTCTCTCTCTCTCTCTCTCTCTCTCTCTCTCTCTCTCTCTCTCTCTCTCTCTCTCTCTCCAGCTCTTTCTTTACATATATATATATATATATATATATATATATATATATAAAATTTGTTTGTGTGTGTGTGTTTGTTTGTTTGTTTGTTTGTTTCGTTCTGTCACTGGCGCGAAGAATCTGTCTGAGTGCAAGAGGCTGCAAACGTTTACAAAGGATTACACAGAATTGTGAGCGAATACAATGGATTAAGACGGATGGTGAAGGATAACAAATGATAAACCCCTGCTGTACCAGCGATGTCTTTTGAAATATATTCTACAGTAGCCACACTTTGACGATTTTATGAAGCTTAGGAAAGAGATATGGCAGCTAAAAGGATTAATTGAGATAACCTGTAACCTTTTAATGGGTAAACGTCATTCCTAAGCTGAATATAATCGTATTAATAGTTGCCAGAATATATTATAAAGGATGTCACATGTACTGAATGGGTTAAAGAAGAGTGCAAAATATTACGAAGGATTATGAATAATTACGAAGTATTATGAATAACTACACAAGATTGCAATGAATTACAAAATATTACAAGCTATTACAAAGGAAAGCAAGCAAGTTACTGATCCACATTAGAGTGTTTGATGAACGTTTAGAGTATATTTCCACTTAAGGATCACCTACTCCCTCATGTTTAGCCCCATTACTTTTGACATTTTAAGACGTTCGACCCATTAGTTTGGCAATTTCAAAACCATTCACTCCACTTCGTTTTCAAATGTAAAACCTTTCGTGCCATTTAGGTGTCTATTTTGTGTCTGACGAGTGATACCGAGCCTGCAATTTAAGAAGAACCTGCCTTCAGCTGAGATATTCTTCTAACGACAAAATGTGCATATTTGTCTCGACGGGGGGTCTTGCGGGTATTTTGATGGAGGTATCGGGAGCAAACAAATAACCTCCCCTTAAGGAGATAGTACTCGCTTTTTCTGGACCCCCTTCCCCATCATGTTTAGCATATTAGTTTTGATGTGTTAAGACGTTCGTTCCGTTAGTTTGATGATTTGAAGATGAGTCTTTTCGCTTCATTTTGTTATCAATATTAAGACCTTTCGTGCCCTTTTTAGGTGTCAATTTTTGTCCTGGCGAGTGACAGCGAGCCTTTAATTTTAGAAGGAACCGGCCTTTGGCCGGGACATTTTTCTACCGAAAAGTGTACAAATTTATCCTAAAAGGGGATCTAGGGTTTTTTTTTCTAAGCTTGAGGGAGGTATAGCGAAGAAAATCAAAAGTAAATTATTAAATAAATATATAGACCCAAAACCAAGCACTACCCCCTTAAGGTTTGGAAAGAGACAGTGCGAGGAAGAATAGCCACTTGTAAAGTCTATCACATAAACATTTGGGTATGCCTTGCGAATGTATCTTTAAATCGGAAGAATAGGACAGTATGTTTGACTAATCAGCTCTCACCAATGATAATATTTCACATTCTAGTTAAATTAAGGAAGATGTAATGTAATATATGAGTGCCCTTTTTGTCTTCAAAGGTAATATATGCAAGACATTACACTGTAAGCATTCAAGGGTAAATATAGGATATACAAAACCATGATAGTCATTTTCCTTTCTATCCTTATATTTGATGGGCTTTATACTACCACTATACCTTTATTTGATGGGCTTTATACTACCACTATACCTTTATGTACAGTCGCGCTGATAAGTGATGTCTCGGCACCAAGTATGTTTTTATCAATAATTGGTATCAGCAATAGCTAAGCTTCATTTCTTCATATCGTGTGAAATATACAAACATGTTCCTACACTTACCCACCCTATTCAACATCTGACAGACATTAATACATCACAGAGCAAGCCAAACGTAATGACAGGTGGGACATGTCTTATCAGCCTGAATGTACAGCTACCGAGAAAGGTTCGTGAGTTCTATTGATTTTTGTTATCCAAATATATTTATTTAGATTGATGTTTAGATCAAACCACCTACATATAAATATATACATATTATGTATTTACTAATGTACAGTTGGTCAAAGTTCCAGCTGACCCACCCTCGCTCTGGGGCTCGCAGAATTATCTGGCAATACTGGTGTAGGAAGGAGGTGTGTCTTACAATGATTGGGATTGGTAGATCTGATTTCGGCTATATCATTGTTAGAACATATACTAAACAAGGGAAAGTAATCCTATCTCAAATAAAAATGCATACATCGCTATGTATGATCCCGAACATTCACACAAAGTTCGTAGATTTGCTTAAATATTCAAGTTATTATATCTACTGATTGGCAACGCTTATAAAACCTGTTGGCTGCCACAACATACTTTACTCGATTTTATATAAATACATATTTCTGTTTTATTGGTGGCTGCTTAATGAAGGGGCATTTAGTCTTCACAACGTGAACATTACATAGTCTAATTTACAGTAATATACAGGACAGACACAGGTAACACATTAATGGTAAGTGGTATCCCTGCACCACCACTACACCAGTATTGCCAGCTAATTCTGCGAGCCCCAGAGCGAGGGTGGGTCAGCTGGAACTTTGACCAACTGTACAGCTGATTTGATCTGAACATCAATCTAAATTAATAGAGTTATATAGAGAACATAGCATGAGCTCACGAATATTGTCAGCAGCTGTACCTCTATATTATGAAGACTTTGAGTACACCTTTCATATATTATGAAGACTTTGAGTACACCTTTCATATATATGAAGACTTTGAGTACACCTTTCATATATTA
>CM064572.1:12077747-12092670 GCA_032716605.1 Paralithodes platypus
TCCAATTTGTTTGTCAATATTAACACTGTTCGTGGCATTTACGTGTCTATGTTTTCCTGGCGAGCGATGGGGAGCCTGTAATTTAGGAGGAATCGGCTTTCGGCTGTGACATTTTTCTACCGAAGAATGTACAAATATATCGTGAAGGGGGATCCTCGGGGTGTTTTATTTGTTTAAAGTTTGATGGAGGTCTAGGGAGGAAACTAGAAAAATAATTAATACACGAAAACAAAAATCACCCCAAAAGTGAGCCCTCCCCCCATAATAGGCACCTTCATAGCTGCGGATTGTGTGTTTGGGGCACGTGTTACTTGGCTTGGTAATTAGGCACAGAGGCTTCCTGAGCTCATTCAAAAGCCTACATTTGCATAACGACGCCATCTAAGAGCAACAAGTAGACACATTAACCCTCTCAGGATCCGATGACTACATTTTATTTATGTTTTCTGGCTGTTATGAGACGATTTTATTCAGATTAGGAAGGGTATATGGAAGTCAGAGGGTTGATTGAGACCGTCTTTACCATTTGAACTTCCACAGATCCTTCCTAAACTGTAGAACATCGTCTCATCATAGCCAGAATAAACTGTCAAATTGCGTCATAAGCTTGAAAGAGTTAAATATTTTGAGTGGCATTGGTGGGCTATGGTATTGTTCTTAGATTGTCCGCAGAGGCACATATCGAGGGAGCATTTAAACGAATCGGACAAAACAAAATCGGGCATATGCTCCCTGTGAAGGGTACTAGTGTGTGTGTGTGTGAGTGTGTGTATGTGTTTTAAGCTGGTAGTTGTACAATACGTGTGTGTGTGTGTGTGTGAGTGTGTGTGTGGTTGCATGTGTTGTATATATATATACAGTATATGTATATGTGTGTGTGTTACGGCGATGAGTATGTGTCTCTGTGTGTTATGAGTGCTGCGATTGTGTGCATGTACTCCGTGTATGTGCTTTTGTGTTACTGTGAGTGGAGTCATGCTTCTCGTATCAAGTGTGAATATTTACAGTATGAGTGTGTGTGGCTGAGTGTTGTTTATGTGTTTGTGTACCTTGTGGCCGACAGTGTGTATGATTGTAGGATGATGGTGTCGATGTTGCTAGATATGGTATGCTGCTTGAAATGCTGTGTTGCTTGTGCGTCTGTATGTAGTGAGTGTAAGGTTGTACGTGTGTTGTTTGTGCGTCTGTATATAGTGAGTGTAAGGTTGTATGTGTGTTGCTTGTGCGTCTGTATGTAGTGAGTGTAAGGTTGTATGTGTGTTGCTTGTGCGTCTGTATGTAGTGAGTGTAAGGTTGTATGTGTGTTGCTTGTGCGTCTGTATATAGTGAGTGTAAGGTTGTATATGTGTTGCTTGTGCGTCTGTATATAGTGAGTGTAAGGTTGTATATGTGTTGCTTGTGCGTCTGTATATAGTGAGTGTAAGGTTGTATGTGTGTTGCTTGTGCGTCTGTATGTAGTGAGTGTAAGGTTGTATGTGTGTTGTTTGTGCGTCTGTATATAGTGAGTGTAAGGTTGTATGTGTGTTGCTTGTGCGTCTGTATGTAGTGAGTGTAAGGTTGTATATGTGTTGCTTGTGCGTCTGTATATAGTGAGTGTAAGGTTGTATGTGTGTTGCTTGTGCGTCTGTATGTAGTGAGTGTAAGGTTGTATGTGTGTTGTTTGTGCGTCTGTATATAGTGAGTGTAAGGTTGTATGTGTGTTGCTTGTGCGTCTGTATGTAGTGAGTGTAAGGTTGTATATGTGTTGCTTGTGCGTCTGTATATAGTGAGTGTAAGGTTGTATGTGTGTTGCTTGTGCGTCTGTATGTAGTGAGTGTAAGGTTGTATGTGTGTTGTTTGTGCGTCTGTATATAGTGAGTGTAAGGTTGTATGTGTGTTACTTGTGCGTCTGTATGTAGTGAGTGTAAGGTTGTATGTGTGTTGCTTGTGCGTCTGTATATAGTGAGTGTAAGGTTGTATGTGTGTTGCTTGTGCGTCTGTATATAGTGAGTGTAAGGTTGTATATGTGTTGCTTGTGCGTCTGTATATAGTGAGTGTAAGGTTGTATGTGTGTTGCTTGTGCGTCTGTATGTAGTGAGTGTAAGGTTGTACGTGTGTTGCTTGTGCGTCTGTATATAGTGAGTGTAAGGTTGTATGTGTGTTGCATGTGCGTCTGTATGTAGTGAGTGTAAGGTTGTACGTGTGTTGCTTGTGTGTCTGTATGTAGTGAGTGTAAGGTTGTATGTGTGTTGCTTGTGCGTCTGTATGTAGTGAGTGTAAGGTTGTACGTCGTGTGTGTGGAGGTGTGTGTGGTTGACTAATATGTGTGGTTTTGTGTTGAGTGTGTTATTCATTATTACATAACTGGGACGCCAGTGTCCGAACATGGGTCTGCTTTCATTCGTTTAAATTATAATTAATTTATACACATGTAACCATGAAAGCACACACACACACAATCCGTGCGATTAAAAGGCACAGTATCCTTCCCACTCCATCTGACCTGTGGGATCCCACAGGGTACCAAAATGGACCCCTTTTGCTTCCTCATGCTGATCAACGATGCAATGCGAGACACAGACTCCCACAAACTCCCACGGCGAGTAAGAGACATGAGGGGCGTCTCTTTAGACAACTTCAAGAAAGCCCTCGATGTCGAACTGCAAAAAGTGCCAGACGAGCCCATCTTCGCAAGGGATCGTGCTGTCTCTTCAAACAGTCTGCTGCACCAAAACACAACCCACAACGAGGGGCGACGCGCTCCTCGGTGCTGCTAGGAGAGTGGCGAACACCACCTTAGGTAGGTAGGTAGGTAACCTTAGGATGCACGCTGGAAGTACGTGGATGACTCAACAATCGCAGTGAGCATAGACAACACTTCACCTGACTTCAAAGTACTTCAGGATCTTGTCAACCAACTTCAGGCCTGAACTTCAGCCAACGACGTCACCATAAATAGTGCCAAAACAGTAGTGATGCACATCAGCGTGGGTTCAGACATAATCAAACCCCCTCTCATCACCCTTGGATCCAGCGCTCTACAGGTAGTGAACAATTTCAAACTATTAGGTGTCATCATAGATAACAATCTAAATTGGAAACCCCACGTCGGTAGTGTAGCAAAGTTTGTGGCTATAAACTCTACATCCTTCGCCGTCTTAAGTCGCTAGGCGCTCCATCACCCGACCTCTCAAACGTGTACAAGTTGTTAATTTTGCCCAAACTCACTTATGCCTGCCCATCATTGACCTCATCACTAACAGCAACACAGAAAGAACAACTCAAAACAAGTGCAGAAAAGAGCTTGCAGGACCATTATAGGACTCTCATACACACACTGCCCCGAAGCGCTACGGTTCCTGGGGTTAGAAACGTTATCGAGCCGATACCGAAACCTCACTCTGAAATTCGGTCAAAAGCTAGTCGCCAACCCACGTCACCGCAATATGCTACCGCCCCCAGCGCCCCCTCCCAGGAGAGCTACCAGGCATCACAACACCATCACCCCTATACGTGCAAGGACACCAAGATATCAAGCAAGTCCCATCCTGTATATCGTGAACCTAATCAACCAACAGTAAGACAAGTCATAAACAATCACTAGTGTGCGACTAACCATATATCAATATAACACACACACACATAGACACACATACATATACACACACACACACACACACACACACACACACACACACACACACACACACACACACACACACACACACACACAATCACTAGTGTGCGACTAACCATATATCGCGTTCAGTGTCAAGCCCACCAACACAGTGGGAAGGCAGTGTCACACAAGCTCTTTTTCCATCAACTCTCACTGGCAATCTACCTTTGGTAAAGTCTCCGCTCCTAACGCAAATTAGCCTTAAAACATTTCAAGTTAGATATACATAAATGAGTAAATAATACAAAATACAAAAATAATACACAATTAATGCATTATATAATCAATAATTGAATAAATATACTTGCTCCCAAAAACTGCCGGAAACGCGCTCGTGTAAACACCAGCTTTCTAAAATATGGTGAACCGAGCAGAACAACCACCCTAGACAAACAGTAATCAAAGTCATACGAAATCTGTCATCTCTATCCTAGATTAATAAGTAAATCAACTCACAAACTTTCAGAGAAAACTTTTAAAATGTGCCACTATCATCTCGACTTGAAAATCATCGGCAAACGAAGTACATAATATCTAACTGATCAAAGTTTAATACCAGTAGCTCTTGTGTAATCTCTTATTTTGGTCCATATTGTAAATTAATATAAGTTAGAGTTAAGCAACAAACTGTTCCTTTGTACATTTTCAGCCAATGGCTGTTGCGCAACTATCAATAAACCATTTATTTTATTATTATTATTATTATTATTATTATATTATTATTATTATTATTTGTATTACACACACACACACACACATTTATATATGTTATATATGTTACAGTCAGATTGTGAAACTAGGCATTTCATGAAATGACTAAGCATTTCAGTCAATCTGAAATGACTGGTTACTAACCTAACTTAGGTTAGGTTAGGTTAAGTTAAATTGATCTCCACCTATTATTTATGAAGTGAAGCAAACTGTTCACACAATGACACACCTCAATCTGCTTTTTCACGAGCTTGAAGGCAACTATGGGGTTTGCCCTACCTACCTAACCTAATCTAACCTAACCTAACCTAACCTAACCTAACCTACCTAACCTAGCCTAACCTGTTTGGTTAGTAACCAGTTAGTAACCAGTCATTTCACAGATTGACTGAAATGCTTAGTCATTTCGCGAAATGACTACGTTTCACAGTCTGACTGTAACATACTGTACTGTATATATCACGTCAATTCTGTTGGCAATACTAATATCAGGAAATATGATGTTTTTTTGTATTGAATTGGTGAATTATTCAGTGACAGGCATCCAGCCGATATCTATATAAATAATGTGGGAGGAAGGTGGGGGGGGGGGGGGGAGCAAGGAGGGGTAGGGTGGTAGGGTGGGTTACCCCCCAAATAGGTTTTGTAGGGTAGGGGGGGTTAGGGGGAAGTTTTTTTTTTGTTATCTTTCTCTCCCTCTCTCTTTGGCTTGTATCCATTCGGCCCCATTCAGCCTACTGTTTTAAGACGGTTACTCCCACCCAGGTGTCAATATATTCCTGGCGAGCGGTAACAAGCCAGCATATATATATTTTTCTTTGACAGCAAGCTAAATTTGTAAATTTTTCGATAGAAAAATTTCTCCGGCAAAGCCGGATTTCTCCATACAATGCTGGCTCGCTATCGCTCACCATGACGAAATCGACACCTGGATGGGGATAAACGTCTTAAAACAGTTGGCTGAATGGAGCCGAATGGATACAAGCCAGAGAAAGAGAAAAAAGGATAGAAAGATAAACAAAAAAGCAGGTGACCCCCCTTAACAAATGGAATATGGCTCACTTTTGTGAAGACAAATGTGGACAAAAAACAATGAATCAGTTGGATAAAATTCAAAATAATGCTAGAATAATGATCAACAATTCATCAATTACAATTTATTTACCTCCCAACCCTCATAAGACTATGCAGAATTGTTGCATCCTCTCCATTATGTTATGTGTACATTCATTGCAACTTTTAAGATGAAGTATAGTATATTCACTGTAAGTAGGCGAGACATCATTACCACTAACCTCTGTAACTCAAAAAGGGCTAGAGCAAATTAGCTGTACATTTCGACATCTATTCATTGACTGACTCTACTCAAATGGTACAAATATTAGCTCGATTACTCTAGTCGTTTTTTAGTTACATAGGTTAGTGTTCATGATTGCTCGCCTTCTTAATTACATAGGTTAGTGTTCATGATTGCTCGCCTTCTTAGTTACATAGGTTAGTGTTCATGATTGCTCGCCTTCTTAATTACATAGGTTAGTGTTCATGATTGCTCGCCTTCTTAATTACATAGGTTAGTGTTCATGATTGCTCGCCTTCTTAGTACATAGGTTAGTGTTCATGATTGCTCGCCTTCTTAATTACATAGGTTAGTGTTCATGATTGCTCGCCTTCTTAATTACATAGGTTAGTGTTCATGATTGCTCGCCTTCTTAGTTACATAGGTTAGTGTTCATGATTGCTCGCCTTCTTAATTACATAGGTTAGTGTTCATGATTGCTCGCCTTCTTAATTACATAGGTTAGTGTTCATGATTGCTCGCCTTCTTAATTACATAGGTTAGTGTTCATGATTGCTCGCCTTCTTAATTACATAGGTTAGTGTTCATGATTGCTCGCCTTCTTAATTACATAGGTTAGTGTTCATGATTGCTCGCCTTCTTAGTTACATAGGTTAGTGTTCATGATTGCTCGCCTTCTTAATTACATAGGTTAGTGTTCATGATTGCTCGCCTTCTTAATTACATAGGTTAGTGTTCATGATTGCTCGCCTTCTTAATTACATAGGTTAGTGTTCATGATTGCTCGCCTTCTTACAGCAAATAGACTATACAATCTGTGTCATCTTTTCGCCTTTTCTCTTGAGTTGGTAGAGCGTATTGACTTGACAATCGCTCCTCAAATTGTGCAGAACCTTTTGCTTTCAAATTTCGTTATTACCCGAATCCACCTCTCTATGGTATGTACTTCCTCAAAGTAGATTTACACCATTCTTCAATCCATAATAACAGTTCAAAATTGAATTGTATAATATATATATATATATAAACTCCGGTGTTCCTCAGAGCTCTGTCCTATCTCCTATTCTCTTTCTAATTTTTATAAACGATCTCCTTAACTGTACCTTAATTCCCATCCATTCATACGCAGACGACTCAACCTTACACTACTCCATTACTTTTTCCAGCCCCAGCCAGCAATCCCTCAACGACAAACGTAATGAAGCCATACAACTCTTAAATTCTGATCTAAATACTATTTCCAATTGGGGCAGAGAAAACCTTGTTAACTTTAATGCTTCCAAAACCCAATTTATCCATCTATCTACCCGTCAGGATCTCCCAGCGGACTATCCCTTATTCTTCAACAATACAAAAATCAACCCTTCATCTTCTCTCAATATTCTTGGTGTCTCTTTTTCTTCTGCTCTCATTTGGAAGGACCATATTACCAGTCTTGCTAAGGCAGCCTCCCAGAAGCTGGGTGTGCTCAACCGCCTTAGGGGGTTCTTTTCCCCTGCACAGCTTCTTGCTCTGTACAGGTGCATAGTGCGCCCTTGTATTGAGTATTGTTCACATGTGTGGGGAGGTTCCTCTCACACTGCTCTCCTAGACAAGGTTGAAAGGAAGGCCTTTCGTATCATTAACTCCCGTCCACTCACCAACTCCCTGCAATCTCTCTCTCTCCGCCGCAATGTTGCATCTCTCTCGCTATTCTATCGCTACTATAATAATCAGTGTTCCTCAGAGCTATACAGTGCATACCACCTCCTTTACGTAGGGCACGTGGTACCCGTCTTGCAACTCAATCCCACCCCTACTCTGTGCAACTCTCCAACCCAAGAGTGAAACGTTACTCTCAAACTTTCTTCTACTCAACAGCTGAGCTCTGGAACTCTCTCCCAGAATCAGTTTTTCCCGCTTCCTATGACTTAAATTGCTTCAAACTCCGTGTGTCCAGGCATTTTGGCTCAAACGTCCCTTGATTTTGGCCCTGTCACTCTTTCAACTATGGGGGAGGCACTCGCTATAGGCAGTTATGCCTTTTGCCTCCCTCAATCACATAGAAAAAAAAAAATATATATATATACCGTATATATATATATATATATATATATATATATATATAAATTATTATATGCTGTATATAAGCCGTGGAACACGCACCTTGTGCAGATTCAGAGTGGTCTGCACTATGATAATAATTAAGTTTACGGGGATCACAAACCCATGTTAAACTGAACTCCGAAAGCAATTTTTTTTTTTTTTTACTTTTCCCCGAAGTCTTTTTTGGGGCTTCCTGAGTACCCAAGCTAAGTTTCGTCACCATTGTCTCACATATTAGGGGGCTCGAAGGATCCAAGCATATAAACGAAAAGGTATGTAGCTTTGTATATATGGATGTACATTTTCCGTATATGTATATATTTTCAGACCCCATACAATTATTTCCCAGTGCAGAGTTTATGACGAACCTTTACATTTCCAGGAGGTCAATGACCCGGTAATAAAGGTTGTTTGACGATGATCCAGCCTGACAGCCGTAGTCATTAGCTCCAGTCCCCACTTCCACTCTAATTCCCCGCACTAGTGATTCTCAACAGCATAACGAGACAAAATGCATTTTACTCCGCTCCCGAGTGCCAGGCGAGCGGAGGAAGCTTATGAATAATGGTATGGCCGACCTTTATCCACAGGCATGTTCAATTCATTTATTTGTGCCACTTTACTTTATTTATTGCGTTATCGAATTAAAATGGTGGATATTCATGGGTGATTTTTAGAGATGTAGGCTAAACGAAGCGAGTGTCAGTGTTACCAGCGCCGCCGGGAGCCGGGAGCTCTGGTTGCCGGGGCCTCTGCTAGCCAGTTGTGCTTCAGCCTCGGTGGAGGGTGGGTGTGCGTCCGTGTCCTCCTGATCTCGAGTCTGGGAACTTCTTTCCCCGTTTTACAATATCGTGTCGAGTGATTTAATACCGTTAACTGGAATTCGACCTTGCCAGTATGTTTCACGGTAAGATACAATGTGATTTCTTGTTTTAAGACAGTGGAATTAGGAATTTAACATAAAGCATTCTTAACCAATCAGACGAAAATGTAATGCTTACCAAACCTTATAGCCTATTCCTCCTCTACATGAACTGTAATCATAAGAGCTAGGTAATCTTTCCAAGCCGATAGTAAAACGGGGATGGTATTATCCTTAGAATTACGGGAAACTATTTGGGAGACGAACCAAATTTGTTAACCATTTGATTAGTTAATTAGTTGCGGGCTTGTTCGTACTAAACAGATTCCAGTGTCCCACATAATACTAACATTGATGTAATATTTATAACATTTTCAGTTGTGAATACGTGTACTTGATATTGTGTGAACTATATAAATATGTTAAACGCCCATAATCTACATAAATCAAAGGAAACCCTGTTCTTGTAATTACGTTTCAGTAATACAGAAACGTATTTGAAAACAGATTTCAGTTGTCTAAAGAGAGCTGGCATTATTTTAATCCCATGATAATATACAGTATATTGGTATTTGTATTGAACCTGCTTTAACCCTATTTAAGGCCGAGGGAGGTCTTTTTAAACCTCACATGTTTCGTTTCATTAGTTTGGACATTTTAAGAACGTTACACCCCATTCGTTTGGCGATAATAGAGCGCTTCACCCCATTCAGGTGTCGATGTTTTACTGGGCGATTGATAGTGAACCTTTTTCTTAGAAGAATTCTGCCTTAGCCCGGATTTTTTTTTTTATAGAAAATATATGTACAAAATATAGTTTGAAGGTGATGTGGGTGTTCATTTTTTAGTTCATAAGAAGTATGGGATGTCTTTTTGATAGCCTAGGTTGGATTGTTTTAGTTCGAAGGAAGTCGGGAATGTCTTTTTGGTAGCCTAGGGGACAAACTAAAATGCATTGCTCGAAAACTACAAAAGCAAGCGAAATCCAAAAGTATGCTTAAAGAAATGTCATAATAACCCCCTAGACGTCAGACCAAATATAATTAAATTATGTTTTGCTAGTAATAAGGTATGGCACACTCTAATTTGCTTTAAATTACGTGTATAACTAAAACGTAGCTTAAGGGGAGATTTCCACGTGAGGGTTTTTTTCTCGACCCCTTTTTCTCTCGTTTAGTCCCATTGCTTTTGAGATTTTAAGACGTTCGCCCCATTAGTTTGGCGATTTTAAGAGCATTTGCCCCATTTCTGTCAATTTTAAGACTTTTCGTGCCATTTAGGTGTCGATTTTTTCCTGGCGAGCGATAGCGAGCCTGTAATTTAAAAGGTACCGGCCTTCGGCCGGTAAATTTTTCTACCGAAAAATTTACAAATGTATCTTGAAAGGGGGCTTAGGGGGTGACATTTTAAGCTTGATTGAGGTCTAGGGAACAAACTAAAAACCTCCCCTTAAGAGTAGCAAATAGGGAACACAAAACACTGTAGCATGCATCATAATACTCTTACTTTATATATTTATATATTAGTATGCTGTTTAATATATTAGTATGCTGTGTAATATATTAGTATGCTGTGTAATATATTAGTATGCTGTGTAATATATTAGTATGCTGTGTAATATATTAGTATGTTGTTTAATATATTAGTATGCTGTTTAATATATTAGTATGCTGTTTAATATATTAGTATGCTGTTTAATATATTAGTATGCTTTGTAATATATTAGTATGCTGTGTAATATATTAGTATGCTGTGTAATATATTAGTATGCTGTTTAATATATTAGTATGCTGTGTAATATATTAGTATGCTGTGTAATATATTAGTATGCTGTGTAATATATTAGTATGCTGTGTAATATATTAGTATGATGTGTAATATATTAGTATGCTGTGTAATATATTAGTATGCTGTTTAATATATTAGTATGCTGTGTAATATATTAGTATGCTGTGTAATATATTAGTATGCTGTGTAATATATTAGTATGCTGTGTAATATATTAGTATGCTGTTTAATATATAGTATCCTGTTTAATATATTAGTATGCTGTTTAATATATTAGTATGCTGTGTAATATATTAGTATGCTGTGTAATATATTAGTATGCTGTTTAATATATATTAGTATGCTGTTTAATATATTAGTATGCTGTTTAAATATATTAGTAATGCTGTGTAATATATTAGTATGCTGTTGTAATATATTAGTATGCTGTGTAATATATTAGTATGCTGTGTAATATATTAGTATGCTGTGTAATATATTAGTATGCGGTGTACTATATTAGTATGCTGTGTAATATATTAGTATGCTGTGTAATATATTCTTCAAATTAATAGTAGAAAATCGTGTATTACCTCTAATAAAAACATTATTCAATATCACGCTTTTTAGCTGTATTATACATTTAGTTTTACGATAATGAGAACCGTACCTAACTAGTACTATCGACGAATTGCTATATTTTGATATAACTAAATTTGCGGTGTTATGTTGGCAATACTGGATACTTGTTTTACGACCGTAACAACAAAGGAATTATATTGAATGTATACTGTCATTTGTGTGGTTATCAATGTATCTCGGCTCAATGACAAATGAGTCCCCAATTTAATTTTCATTTGCCACTATTCCAAAGAGCATCGTTTCAATGCTTGCCATGAACTAAATTTTATAATGTCTAAAATACGATTAAATCAGCAACTCTTAGATTTTCTAGGACACATTGTTTACACTTCGGGACTTTCTTTAGGCTATTTTACAAATTAGAAAGGATATCCAGAAATATGAGGGATAATAAATTGTTTTAGTTAAATTTCTATCTCCACAGGTACTTTCTAAGCTGCAGATAATCGTCTAATAATAGGCAGAATAATCCTATGAACACGCGTCATGACCATCAAGGGGTAATTGAGACATTATACTGTGGCTCGTTTTCTATTAACTCCTCCTGCACCAGAGACCGTCTTTTTCATTGGATTCCTAGGTATATTAAGACGATTTTGTGCAGTTTAAGAAGGATCTGTGGTTGTTAAAAGGGTTAAGTGAGATTGTTCGAAGCCTGTTAATTGGCTGGAGGCCCTTTTAAACTGAATAATATCGTCTAACAGTAGCCAAACTAAAGTTAATGAACGTTAGTGGTACAGTATGGGTTAATTAATGTATCCTAGTATTTATGTCGCGTTTATAAGAAGTTTAGCTGAATAGTTATTTTATCATTGTGGAGGCCATTAATTATTCGTTTTACTCGATTTTCTAAAGGGAAAATGCAGATTCTTGAGCTGACCAGTCATATTATACACTGTTGAAGGGTCAAGGGTATGTGTGGGTATGGACAATGTATATAAGGTCACTCCGGAACGCTTCTCATCTTCATATGAGATGGATTTATTACTTCCAATCAGGGTCTCAAACGAAAGCAGAGTCCTATCTGTTTAGTCTCTATTATAGTATAAAGCCGCTGTCACACGAGCGCTTTTTCCGTCAATTTTCCATGAGCAAGTTTTTTTCTCGTTATTTTGGGACCATTTTGCACTGGTATCGGTAACTAGACTGACGGTAGAGTATGTTAGGCGGTTGAATTAAGATAAAGTGTAATTTTTGAAGCTTCCAGACCATAATTGCCCGTAAAAATTGCTCGAAAAAGGTCTCGTGTGACTCCGGCTTATGCAAAGAAGATAAGATTGTGCTTCTTATAGTTCAAATAATGTCTTTGGGAGTGATTAAAGGACCAACACAATGCTAGTTCATGTTAATTGTCTCGTATTCCATCTTATATTTATTAAGGGGAGATTTCCACTTGAGGGATTGTTTTCTTGACTCCTTTCTCCCAAATGTTTAGCCCCATCGGTTTTTCTATTTTAAGACGTTTGCCTCATTATTTGACGATTTTAAGAACTTTCGACCTATTTCTGTCAATTTTAAAACCTGTCTTGCCATTTAGGTGTCGATTTTATCCTGGCGAGCGATAGCGAGCCTGTAATTTAAGAGGAACCGGCTTTCAGCCGGGACATTTTTCTACCGAAAATGTACAAATTTGTCTTGAAAGGGGCTCAAGGGGGTGTAATCTTAAGCTTGATGGATATCTAGAGACCAAACTAAAAACCTCCCCTTTATTCAGCTCTTCACACAAAATTGTTCCGGTTTGACACCTTGCTTCCAGAGTAGGCTACCTGTGTACTATGGCCACTTTACAGGTAGCACCAACGAACTTGACAATAATCTGGACCCCTTAACTCCTTATAACTCAAAATGAATGAAAGCAATCGGGCTGACATTTGGGAAGAGTCGACCAGGAAATAGATGTGGAAATTTACAGCCAGTTTCCTCTAGGTCCTTTTGAGTTACGAAGAGGTCAGGGATCGAGATAATTGTCAAGTTCGTCGGCGCTACCTATACCTCTGTTCACACCGGTACTCATAATGTGTTGACAGTTTAGTTCCATGTCCTATTTTGACTATAATTATCTCGGGACCCTATCAGACTTCCGCAGATTAGGAAGATGCTTTAAGGGGGGTAGTACTCGCTTTTTATGGACCCCCTTCTCCCTCCTGTTTAGCATATTAGTTTTGAAGTTTGAATACGTTAGTTCCGTTAGTTTGCGATTTTGAGACCTTTCCCCTCATTTGTTTGTCAATATCAAGACCTTTCGTGCTCTTTAGGTGTCGATTTTTTCCTGGCGATCGACAGTGAGCCTTTAATTTTAGAAGGAACCGGCCTTCGGCCGGGGAATTTTTCTTCAGGAAAAAAGGACAAAATTTATCTTTAAAGGGGGTCTAGGGGGTGTTTTTCTAAGCTTGATGGAGGTCTAGCGAGGAAATTCAAAAATCAATTAAATATATAAATATATAGACTAATAATCAAGCACTACCCCCTTAATAGTCGAAGAGATTACGTAATTTTCGTAGTATTTTCATTCCATCAGTAGACTATACTCGGTTCTTTACTTTATTCTGACCAACCGAACACGATTTAATTCACTGTAGGAAACATTTCTAGGACTAAAAGAAATTTACAATTGTCGTAACTAAATCTCTAACTCACATGAAGGTCTTGTAAGCTGAATAGAATCTAATAGTAGCATAAAGCCAGTATCACACGAGCGCTTTTCCCCTCAACATTTATCCTCAACACTGGTCTGGCAGTTTGTGAAGTCAACATTTAAAATATTTGTCACCTAAATTCATCTACCATCAGTCTAGTTTCCGATACAAGTGCAGAATATTCTAGACATGTGGCCATACAAATTTTGATCATCGAATCTTGACTATAATAGCTCTCGTGTGATACCGGCTTTAATAACCATGAATAACTCCGTGTTCGTATTCTGAAGTCATCATCATTACCGGGGCGGTAATGGAAACGTTACCGGCCCAATCATACAAGCATTTAACATCTAGTCTCTTTTGTTTTTATAGCTGGCGGTAACTTGAATTCCTTAAGGCCAACCTGATTGGCTCCGCTACATTATGACTAAATATGGAAATTACGTCCCTCGGTCATCATAACGGTATTACGGGCCAATGTGTTTCACAATTAATATATTCAAATTTTTGGTAATTGCAACTTTACTGTCAACTTGGAAAAAGGGCTATAGTTACCTGGTCCTTACTGTCATTTAACTTGCAAACAATCATTTCCTGTAATACTATTGTCCGCCATTTATTGTGTTATTATTTCAGGTTTTAGGAAACTGTAGCCTACTCAATTATATATATATAATTATAATATGTATATCTAGCCAGTATATATATAGAATTATAGAATATATACCTATTGCCACATGCGCAATTTTGGCAGCGGGGAATAATCTTTGAGTCACAGTATCGAAATCCGATCACTGTGACTCCGAAACTATTCACGCACTACAGCTTTTCCTTTTTTTTTCCGTGGTGGACGCCTGTTCTATACGTGAAGAAGTAAGGAGGGTATCACACGAGAACTTCTTTGATCGTCAACCCATTAAACCTTCGACAGCAAGAAATAAATCAATATTAATATATTATAATATACAGTAATATATATCTTGCACTGGTATCAGTAGACTATACATAACGATAGATTAGTTTATGGCCACATAATAATATACTTTTTACCTCAAAAGCTGCCAGACCAGTGTTGAGGAAAATAATCGAGGGAATATAGCCCTCGTGTGCTGCCATCTGTTGAGGAGCCAGAGCGAGCACCATGCACCACCACCTCCCTACAACCGCACGAACTTGTAACATTATGCCGCGGAGTTCAACATGAAGGGGTAAACACCGAGATGAGTGGAAGACAACTGGAATGAATGATAGATACGTAGGCA